>JASPKZ010010690.1:37500-195000 GCA_030220185.1 Diploptera punctata | reverse complement strand
TGAAGACCGAGTTCTCGCGACATCTAGTAATAATAGAGAGTATAATACATATATAAGAAAAATAAGTGTTTGAATTGGATTCGCCTGGTAGTGTAATGAATATCACACTGAGGTACAGACTCAGAGATCCGGGTTCGAATCCCGTCCAGGCATTTATTTTTCTTATCATTCCATATTAAGCTTGCATTGCTCAATGTTAAACATTTAATTATAACATATATATATACATATACACATACATATATTTTTTGACACGGCCTTTGTACATCAAACGCTTCTCTGGGAGATATTTCAAGGTGGGTTTCGGCATGCAATATTTAAAAATAGCCTTTGAGAAGATGGATCAGTGTAGGACTTTAGTGAATGTGGCATTGTGGCTAAGGACCCCATATTCCATAGAGTTAGTTAGTATTAGTTACTTCTATAGAATATACACCATCACTTACGTGTTATTAATTGACCGAGAAGTTGTAGCCACAATTAATTGTGTATAAATGTATATTTATTTAATGGAATAATATATTTTTTCATTCTAGTAAATTGTGTGTCTGGTGGAATTTTGAAGATGTGATTCACTGGGAGTTTGTTACAAATGGGTGTGCAGTCGTTATGGGACCTTTATTCTCAATTGAAACGAGTTCTTGGAATATTGAGACGGAAATATCGAGCAATGGTTAACCGAATAGTGTTCCCTTGCAGGACAGTGCGAGACCCCATACTCCACGAACAACCATGACAAAAATTTAGAAATTGGGATGAATTCAATTGCTACCATACTCAGCATAAAGACTAATCTTGCGTTCTCAGATTTCTATCTATTTCGATCCATGGCCCATTTCTTCAGTGAAATTTTGAAAACATTAAAGCTGTGGAAATGGGTCTCAACGAATTCTTCTTCTGCTTTCTTTAGCTCTACGGTCCTCTAAGAACCTTGGCCTCCTTCATAACATCTGTCCTTTCTTCTTTATCCCTAACTTTCTATCTCCATCTTTTAACCTTCAGTTGTCTTAAGTCTTTCTCAACCTTATTCAACCATCTTAGTTTCTGTCTTTCAACCTTTCTTCTTCCTTCTTAGTTCCCTTCTAAAATCCTTCTTGCGACTATTTCCTGCTCCATCCGCAATACATGTCCTATCCATTCCAGTCTCTTTCTACTCAACGAATTCTTCGAATTAAAACCCAGAGACTGATACCGTCGTGCGATAATTAATCTGAATGAAAGGTAGCCCAAGGACGTATAATCTGATCGTCTATGCTTTGAAAAGTAGTTTAATTTCTTGTCTGAAAATATTCCAAATAAAATTGTTAAAAAACGCATTACATAAAGACACTATCTGTATTTTGTTAATACATCACCGTAATACGGTGTTCAAGAGGTGCATTAGGTCTGTTCCAAATTCTATGCGTACACCATTGTTCCGATAAACCTTGTTATTCATTTTCACGGGAAACGCATTCTATCCATTAAATTGGTTGAGTGCACTGCAGTTAGTTTTCTGATTTCATCTCCTCTCTCTTTCAGTAGCTATTACAATTTTCCCGATGAAATGTAATACCGTACGTTCCTTTAAACTAATTACTGACAACACTAACCGAGCGAGTTGGCTCAAACGATACCGTTTATTATGTTATTTTTAGCAAATTCCGAACGGATATTGATGCTATTCTCATGGAAAGATATTTAGAATGTGCATGTAAATCTTCATCGATCCTACTTAGTAGACACCGACCTTATTAGACCTTAACCCTGCACTGGGTCTGTCGTACCTCAGCAACATTTCAGATCCACATAGTGAGAGAGTTTCTGATAATTTCAGTATGGCGCTTAACGTAAATTTGAATTATGTTGTTAGGTTGCCCGCATGATACGTACTTATAATCTCAGTTGGTGTTAATACGAGTTGAGAATAGAAGTTAATTCATCTGTGGTGCGGCTGGGGTTTGTTGGACCCCAGTGTATGGAACGTGCCGAGTAATTTTGTACGGTAATGGGCCTACTCACATTTTAAAAATAGTATTCCCGTAACATTTATCCTTTGTCATTATTTGAACTAATAACTTTTCATTTAATTTCAACTGAGTAATGTGTTTTCTGCTTACACTTGTAATTAATCTGTTGAACACTCTTGAAAGAGCATACTTTTAAAAAATGACAATTTTTAATATTTTCATTTTTTTGCAATATTTTTTTATCTCATGTATTCTTCAATGAAAATAACACACAATTACACGCAACTTAAACACAAATATTTTTCTGGTTTTTGTAACAATAAAAACTGCTGGGTCTGTGAGACCCCAATGCGTACTTTGTGCAAGAAAAAAAAATAAGTATGAAGATGCAGGGTTAAAGCTGGATATTAAGATTGTTATTTGTTATAAAAATGCTGATTCGTAATAAATATAGCTGTTTGTTGTAAAATATTTTATTTAATCGTTAAATGTAGGCCTATTATTTGTTTGTTGGATGTATTTTAGGTAATTAAAATTGTTAATATTTTTAGAAATATTTAAGTTTAATGTCGTGTATTATGTTTGGTTGAAAAGTCGTATTGAAATACATACAAATAGACAGTTAAGCTGACATCTTATTTAAATAGCCTATTTTGAAATTTAACTAGCCAATACATTTTAATATTCTAGTCAAATGACATTTGAAATGAACGTGATGATAGTCTGTAAGATTATGTTGGAGAGAAAAGACGTCTCCACAAATGTGAGCGAAAAATAATGATTCAAGTGTTGATGAAGTAAAACATTAATTTGAAAAGAAAGACTGAATAATATATTTGTGATTTTTAAATATAGTGAGAAGAAAAATATTTTAAATTTTCGTAACTATCTAATATTTAAAAATTAATGTTTGTTTGTTGGTTTGTTTGTTTGTTTGTACTTTATGCGAGGCCATACCGTTGATCCGATTGTAATGGGGCTTTTTGTAAAATGTTCAATAGATACCCGGAATTAACATGGGTTATAAGAGAGTTGTGATGCTCAACTCCTACGCCCCTAAAAATCGCCCATTGTAGTGGAAAACGTGAAAAAAGTAACTCTTTGGACGCTTAAATGGCTTACGCTGCCTAAACCATAACAAATACACAAAATGTACTGTACACAGAATTGAATATCTCAAAACGCTCTACAATCAAGTCCGCGACAGCATGTATTTATCTCTTACGGGTAACTCACAATAACCACTTTTGTCTTTCATTGATGCCAAGAAGATCGAGACAAGTACGTAAATTCCTGTGCAAGCATAGCAGCACATGACTGGTATTATTTTACGGATAACTCACAATAACAAATTTTGTCTTTTATCTCATTTGTTCCAAGAAGATAGAGATAAGTAGATTCCCGGGCAACACAAGGTTATCAGCACGGGGAATCTTAAAATAATGCGATATACATTTACAATTATTTTTCATTTTACCTATTCAACTGATCATAAGAAGTTCGTCTTTCAGCTCATTTATGCCAAGAAGATCGGGATGAGTAGATTCCCCGGCAACGCCGGGTAAACAGCACGGGGTATCTTCTTCTTCTTCTTCTTAAACTTAATTTGTAGGATTTTCATCCTGTTTATTTCCAAAATCACTCCTCGGTGGAAGACGTACTGGATGTGCATTCACTGTCTATCCATCTCTTGGCAGGTCTTCCTCTTGTTCTTCTCCCGTCCATTGGTCTATCTTCTTTAGCTCTTTTTGCAAGCCGGTTTTCTTCCATTCTTTCTATATGACCCTTCCAATATTTTCGTCTATCTATAATAAATTTGGTTATGTCTTGAATATGACATTTGTCCCTAATTTCTGTGTTGTGTATTTTATCAAATAATGTTTTCCCCTGAATAGTTCTTAAGATTTTCATTTCGCATGTGCTTATTATTTGTTTAGTTTTTGTTGTATCAGCCCTAGTTTCTACTCCATATACGATAACTGGTCGAACTATCGTTTTGTATATGCGGGTTTTGCTTTCTATTGACATATGTTTGTTGCGCCAAATTAAATCATTCATATGCCCTGATATTTGTGCTGCTTTATCAGCTTGTTTCTTTACTTATTTTATTAAATTTTTAGTGTTTGTTATTAATACACCTAAATAATTAAATTCTGACACTTGTTCTATGATTTTTCTTTCCACTTCTAATTCGCATCTTACTGGTTCTTTTGATATTGTTAAGCATTTTGTCTTATTCGTGTTAATTTCCATATTGTATTTTTTGGCATTTATATTAAATTCATGTAAAGATCTTTGTAAATTATCTTCAGATTCTGAAAGGAGAACGACATCATCTGCGTAACATATTAAGTGAAATCTAGTGTTTCCCATTTTATAACCCAAACGTGGTGGTATGTTTTCAATAATTTTATCCATTATAATATTAAATAAGAATGGACTTAAAGAGTGACCTTGCCTGATGCCCTTTGTGAGCGTTATTTCTTCAGTTTGCTGTTCTTTTACTTTGATTACTGTTTTGCAGTGTGTATTAATCAGTTCATTAGGAATTTCATTCTCTCTCAAGATATGTACAACATCTTCAAGCTGTACTCTATCAAAAGCTTTCTTCATATCTATGAAACATAAGAATACTTGTTTATTGAATTTCTAAAAAATATAAATTTGTAATTATTTTTCCTTCCAATTATTCAACTAAACATAACAGCACATTAATTTTAATTTATTTAGGCGCAGCAGCGCACGTGGGGTATTAGCTAGTATAACATAAATTTGAGATCTGCCATTAATGAGTATCGCAAAAGTGAACATTAATAACCGTTGCATAACGCGGCTTTTCGTAATAGAAAATAACTTATATGAGTTTCAATTATAATTTAAAATATTTGGAAGACTAATAATCATCTTCTTGTAATAAGTGATAAAGTGACTGGTTTTTGTTTAAAATATAGCCCATATATGTGATAATTCACTTGATACGTAGGCTGATCGACTTTTAAAATAGGACTAAAACGATATTGAACATTATAAAAGACTTGGGTATGCATTTTAGTTCTAAAGTAATCGAATCCAATTTCTTCCTGACCTCCCTGAAGAAGAGCTAATTCCGCTCTAGAGTATGCCGAGCCAAGCAATCGGTCACCGAAACCATAACTCACTAATGAGGGACATCATATCGGTTACAAATTGGTCCTCCAACTGATGGAGTCAATTCTGATTATATCCCACAGGAAGATAAAGATGGGAAGACCACTCTGAAGATTGATTGATGGAATTTGTGTTGTGTCCGAAACGAAAGAACATAATGTCCTAACTTCGTGAAAGAAAGATAATGATACATTTTTACTTATCATTAAGTGCTGCTAGTTTATTAACTACTGCATGTGAACAGCAAACCCGAGTGAATTAATTTCATATTAGGTTTTTAATTAGCTGATATGGCAATAAATAAATTCCTATTAGAATGTCTTCTTAATACAGGGCTTCCAATATAAAACCGGACACGCCTCACGGGGTTTCACCCGTCAGGCTGCGCTCTCTCCTCGTCCGCATTTCACTCTGCCAGCCGCAGAGTGTCCGGTTTTATACTGGAAACCCTATAGAACCGACCCTGTTGTAATGTGAATAGTACTGCATTAATAGGGATGTTCATGGGATTTTCAAATAGAAAAAGGTTTGTGCCTAAGTTGGACAATGGTTTCGTGTGCCAGCTACTGCGGGAGTAGCTCAGACAATTTCTTATGAGATAAGATTAGCATTAATTTTATTATCTTTTATTTTTTTGACAAATAGAGGGATTCGTTCTGGCTTTATACTAATAAGCTTTATGTTAATAATAGTGAAATGAAATGTACGGCTCCATATTACAAGATCTTAGTAAAAATCATCATAAAGACATTCTCGGTATAAAATTCAATAATCCTGGAGAGTTTGGGCTTAAATCCCGGTTTATGGAGAAAATGCTTTTATTTTTATTAAATATTGCACGCAAACAGCAAGTATAAATACAATAATTTCATTATTACTTTTATAATGCTATCTTATATTATTTTTATTAAACACAAAAGAGAATAAATATGCAAGCTGAAATAAGTCTATACCCATACATAATTCTGCAACAACGACATAGCACTGCTTCTCGATGAAATGAAGGAAACAAAACAATTTATAGTTTGCTATTTTTATCAGACATTGATTTAATTTTACGAAAAAATGAGTAAAATAGGCCTATAAGATCAAAGAATTAAGATGTCTGTGAAATTTCTACGCAGTACGTATAAACATTCCCTTTCATTTTCTTCTACAAATCAATGCTTATAAAATGCTTTATAAAATTCCGTGGAGATATTAGTCACAGTATAAAAGTATAAAATTAATTATAAAATTATAAAAATAATAATTAAAACGTTTTAGTTTTCTGTTGGCCTATCGGAAACCGCTTTATCCTCAGCATAAGGTTTTGTTAGGATATTTCTATTGGGGACTATTCCTGAATTTATCGTTGTACCTGGGAAAAAGTACAAAAAAAGTTGTATATGTGTCCCTAGAAGTAAAACGGTCGATATATATGTATTAAGATAAATAAAGAAGTTTTTTCTCTCTTATTTCATCCCTCAAATGTTTAAAAACGAACTTTTGCACCTCTTTGTGTAACCTATGTATTGGATGGAAGCGAGATATATATTGTGACGTATTGTTGGACTGGCTTTTGGATTCCGCGGGCTGAAACGAGACTCTTATATGGTATAAGGGATTCATGTCGCGACTCACGAGTCGGAGATATCCGCTGTGAGCTGTCCAGGTAGATCAGGCCATTTCTTCTCGATCATTCGGTTTCGAGAAGGATCTATTCGCTAAGAATCGCGAACGCCAATGTTTTCCGAACATTCCATACCGATTATATAAACCCAGCAGAGTAGTTGCAGATCAGTAGTGGTCTAGAAAGCGACTAGTAAAGTGAATTCGAAGCCCCTGGTGTAATGAACACTAACTCAGCGCAACTGCTATCTGGAAGATATCAACTAGTGATTCTATGAAGACAAGGGCTTAGAAACGAATAATCAATCATATGTGCTTGTATAGTGAATTATTGTGAATAAAGTAAATAACAATTTTTAAAAACTTAAAACAACTCGCTTTATTAGAAAACCGAATTAAAGAATGAAAAATAATTTTAATTTCCAACACGCTTGGGATAAAATTAAAGTGGTCAACAAAAAAAATCATCTCCAACACATCTAGAATAAAACTAGAGTTATCTACAAAAAATAATTTTACCATTAAAAGCGTGGGGTGCTCTTTATCAATTAATATATTTGACAATAAACAGATATTGGTAAAAGTAAAGTCTCTTAGAAGAAAACGTAAAACCATAAAAAGCACCCAACGCTTTTGATGGTAAAATTATTATTTTTTTTGTAGATAACTCCAGTTTTATTCTAGATGTGATGGAGATGATTTTTTTGTTGACCACTTTAATTTTATCCCAAGCGTGTTGAAAATTAAAATTATTTTTCATTTTTTAGTTCGGTTTTCTAATAAAGCGTGTTGTTTTAGTTTTTTTAACTACTTTTTTATTTTTAGTTTAATTTATTGTCATAAACCGGAATCCCATGAATATTTAATTGCTTACAATATTTTTAGTGTATAGGCACGAATATAATTGTATACATTTTTTTTAAATTATTATTATCTAACATGTCCACCGCTGTGGTCTCGAGGTAGCGTGCTGCCTCGTCACGCAGCGGGCCCGGGTTCGATCCCCGGTCGGGGCAGTTTTTCTGGGTGAGGTTTATATCGGGGTTTTTCCTCACGTGTAAGACAAATGTCAGGAAAACTTTAAGGCCCAAACGGTCCCCGAAATCATATCATCCTTATCATTATCATCATCATCATCATCACCATCCTTCACCGGTGTGGAAAGCAACGGGAAGCTACCACACCTACAATTCCCTAGTAAAGCTGCAAGTATAGCATGGAAATGCTATGATTGCAGTGAAGGACCTGCCTTCGGGCAGAATTACTATGGATGGATTATCTAACATTATTATAACATCTTCTAAAATAATCCTCCGGACTTGATTTGGAACCAGCGACCCATGAATTACTGAAATTATATACCACTACAGTCCACCACTCTACCAACTGAGCTACCAGAGGATATAATACTAATATATCTTACAATGATGGACTAAAAAGTCGATAAGTCCGCAAACTATTATATATTATATATATAATATATCAAATATATATATATATATTATTTATGAAATTATTTTATTGTCGTTGGTCCTTTACAAGTATACAAAGTTTCAAGTGATCCAATGTTTTTAAATGGGTGAAAATCGTGTTGAAAGATTCCGTTACATAGATATACAGTTCAAGCTAATATAAAGCGTGTAATAAAGAAGATTGCAAATTTTGTAAAAAATAAACTGTGTGAAGTTATTAAAGAATTTCTCCTTTTCCAACATCGCTCGAGGTAGTGACAATATTTTTATAACCTGCTACACCTGTTTCCACTTCTTTAAAGTGAGAACATCGTTTTGGTAGTGGTGTTGTCTACTTGTTGCTAGTAAAGCCTGTTAATTCGGTGCGATAATGATCATAATTACATTGTCATGCATTACGTTTTAAACACAGTATTATTCATAAAAAATGGTTTATAACTGTGTAATTAGTATATTCAGTTCCGCACCGAGGTGTTGGAGAGAGGAGGTTCTCCTGTCATTCTATTTGCAACTCCAATAAACTGCAGCATGCTACCAAAATGTCAGCTCTTTTGTATGAGCATCCGTGCTGTTAAAACACAGTGAAAAACTGTATGTCAAAACAGAAAACACTGACAAAGCTATAATTGTAAAATGGATGGAGTAGAATTTTGACAAATACAAAATTCAGAATTTCTATCAAAGAACGTTATTTAGCAACCTTTGATTATTATCATCATTAATGAATTAACTATATGCCTATCGTTATACTTCCACGTATTGGGTGTAAGAGTTCATTATGGTTTCTTGCGAAACGTTTTACAATCTAGCTAAAGATCTCTCATCATAGGATGATAATTGAAGTCTCGATGAAGACTATGATGGGCAGAACATTTGGCATGAATGGGGAATGAGAGAAGGGCATGGGAACTTATTGCAGAAAAAACCAGAAAGAGAGCGCCCAGTAGGTAGACGTAGACTGAGGGAGAATAACAGTATTCATTATTTGAGGAAGTGAATTATACAGTGAGAGTTTGGAAAACTGTAACGGAGAATACGGATTATGGAGAGCATATGTCCCTCCGAATTCGAAACTGGCACATAATGAAAGTCGACGGATCCCCAATACAATTTATAAACTTACTCACTATGCTATAAGAATATTTATAAACTGCCAGTTGTAGGACGGTAATTCAGAACTAAACATTGTATTATATATATATATATATATATATATATATATAGTAATTCTTTCACTGCAATTTTCATGCTATGCTTTACAAGAAAATCATAGGTGTGGTAACTTTCTTTGCTTTCCACACCAGTGAAGGATGGTGATAATGATAGGATGATGGTGATCGTCTGATGATTTTCGGGGACCGTTGGGCCCTTAGCTTCCTGACATTTGTCTTACAGGTGAGGAAAAACCCCGAAAAATACCTCACTCAGGAGCCTGTCCCGAGTGGGAATCGAACCCCTGGCCGCTGCGTGACAAGTCAGCACGCTACCTCGAGACACAGCGGTGGACTGTATACAGAGGGTCTATAGTATTATATGTATTCGGGGGCAAACGGGCGCCGCCTCAGTTTTTAAGTAGATTATCTACTTAGTGACAGTTGCAGTGATATTTAAGCCAAGGCTGACCCCTACTACCCCCAAGGGGATGAGAAGGGATTGAAAATAATAAGAGTGACCGAATTAGTGTTAAATTCATAGTTTTGAGGTAGCTAAACTGATTGGTAATTGTTCAGATGTAATTGAAGACCGAGTTTGACTCCTAGCACCCTTAGTGGGGCGTGAGAAGGGATAAAAATAATATGTCCAAAATATATATTGTCCAATCCACAATTTTTTTCGCATTAACTAAGCTGATTGGTAACAGTCCCGGAGATATTTAAAAAACTATTCTAAAATATAGTTCATAATTTAAAAAAATAAAAAATAAAAAAGCTAAATAAAAATATAAAACAAGATAAAGTGAAAGTACGATAAATTCAAATCTTAATAATGTGGCTAGTAAATGTTTTCGATTTGAAGAAAATACTCAAATTCCACAAAAAAAGACCATACAACCAGATTTCAGTTCGTAAAATCTTAACCTATTCATCAATTAATCATTTAGAATGAATAATTACAGCCACCTTTCATCCCTATCATCCATAAGAACTGAGGGGGTAAGATAGAGTGAAAATATAATGTCCAAAATAATCGAGATTACTATCGAATTCCTGGTTTTCAACTATTCTCATTAGTGACAAGATGATTGGGATAAATAAATAACCGGAAAATGTCAGGAAATTAACTGTTTTATCTTAATGTAAAATAGGAAATATATAATTATGAATTAAGAAAAATGTATAATTAGATGTTTATTATGATACTAATACATTATATTGAATTAAAAATGGGAAAATGTATATCCGAACCTTAACGAATTCAATTATTAGAAGTGGAGGGTTTACCTGAAAACCGAAATTTAAAAATATCGTCTAGCGGCCGACATGTTTGTTTTCTCGCAACGAATCTCCAATGCAATATTCGAATACGAAAATTGATATCGAGTTGGTTATTCAGCAAATTCTGACATTAAGACGGGGATGAATCTGAAAGCCAAAATAAAAGCGCGGTTCTACCGGGTGTAAGTTTCATTTTCTGACAGTAAAACTTGGTGTATATGATGTAATTATAAATAGAAAATACATTTTGTAAACTAGCAAAATCTGGCCGTAAATTCGATTTGAGGAATTTGCTTGGTTTACACAGTTGACAACCCGGCTGACATCAAGTGCCGATTGTCTAGAAAAAGTGGGAGCCTTAACCTCCTACTACCCCAAAGGCCTCCTGAGGCCTGTTGTGGGATCACTTTTTTCACTTTACTTTACACAGTTCCTCAGTGACCGATTTTTTTTATCATTCTGATTAAGTATACGTGTAATGAGAATATTCCACTTATATACACATTCAAGGAATGAGAAAAGGTTACCGATCATTAAAATAGGTCTGGGTTGTTGCACTGCTGAAATTACCTGTATTGGATACTCCATCTCTGGCAGATGGTTCAATTTCCTGCTTGAAATTTTTTCAAGCCGCCTTAACGAATGTCAGCAAATATACACTCCATATCCTCTAAGTACGTTATTTGAACCAAGGACAGTCGTGCCTAATTCCGTAGATGGATATTTTAGACGTCTACTTCATTAAAATAATCCAATATTGGCTATTTGTGTATGTAGTGGGCCTACGCTGAAGCGGGTGTTAGCCAGCGAAAACTCTTACGACAGGTTCATTAGGGAATCAAAAGTCAGTATGTCCATTACAGCTAGACTAGTAGGACCTAATCATTTTGTTCGAAAACAGTTTATTCCTATTAATTAAATAAAAATAAAACGTAGTTTCATATTTATTATATAATTCAGTGACAGCTGTTTCGGTACACTGTACCTTCTTCAGACATTCATAATTTGTTAACATGTCTGAAGAAGGTACAGTGTACCGAAACACCTGTCGCTGAATTATATAATAAATATGAAAATCAAATAAAACTACGTTTTATTTTTATTTAATTAATAAATATGGATTTTCATCAAGTAAAAACCAACTCAATTGATTTATAATTTATTCTTACATATTTTATTTTATTTAGTTTAAAATCTTCTTTTGTTGGTACTGTTACATGCCCCACGTCACCCGGGCCTTAAAGGGACACGACCTGCCGGAAGAGGTTTCTAAACTCTTGAACAAACATATAATTTTTTGACCGGATAAGTAAATGGATGAACTCCTTGGATGAGTGATCAGCTCAGTGACAGACCGTCTCTAAAACAACATGAACATTAGGATAAGACACGCTTTACTCATACATTCTTGCTAAACAATGCGAATGTTATTGGATGATTGTGATGTAGAGATGGTGTTCGGGGGCTATTTGGGCCCATTTATTGACATGTCTTACAGGTGAAAAAAAAAACCTCATCCAGGAAATGTATCCTAACCTGGAATTGAACCCGGGTCAGCTGCGTCAAGGTTAGTACTAGACCACGGTGATGGACAAACAGTTTTATTGTAATTTTTTTTTATTTTGTCTATTATTAAAATTTAATATTAACTGGTACTGAACCCATTAATAGGAATTTATTCATCTTCTAAAAAACATTTAGCCCACCGCTGTGGTCTCGAGGTAGCGTGCTGCCTTGTCACGCAGCGGGCCCGGGTTCGATCCCCGGTCGGGGCAGTTTTTCTGGGTGAGGTTTTTATCGCGGTTTTCCCTCTCCTGTAAGGCAAACGGTCCCCGAAATCATATGGTCATCATCATTCTTATCATTATCATCATCACCATCCTTCACCGATGTGGAAAGCAACCGGAAGATACCACACCTACAATTCCCTAGTAAAGCTGCAAGCATAGCATGAAAATGCTATGATTGCTGTGAAAGACCTGTCTTCGAGCAGAATTACTAAAAAAATATTCATTTTCTGCAAAAATACAGTTATATAAATATTAAAATAAGCAATAATTTGGAATATATTAATTAGGCCTATATAAGTTTTTACCTGGTAAGTCAGTCGTCCTCAACAAAGTTATTAAACTTCTTCAAATGTTTCTAATATGGAGGTCTTTCGAAATCAATGTTTAATCTTCTGCATTTTAACTGGAACTGATGGTTGATGGTGTTGTAAAGGTTGTATATAGGTTTATGTCTGCCGTTATGTACTCGCTCAAAAATGTTAATTTGGAATAAATCCGAGCTAATAGGCTAAATATTATTACATTGTTGTCATTATTGTATTTTTAAAATACACTTGTCAAATTTATTTTAGACATTTTAATGGACTTTTAATTTGTGTAGCTCTTCGTTACATATTCCAATGTAGCGTTGCCAAAAGTCCCGCATTGGCGGAAAGTCCCTGTTTCACCCCTCTCATGATGCATCCGCCAGCACCCTAAGCGGAAATCCTGCTATTTTATCTAAGTAAGCAATATTGGAACGGTAATTTAAAAAGATCTGACCGGGAAGAAAAGGAGTGCATGACTGACGCTTGAGAGAATGATGACTGAATTACAGTTTATACGTTTAAATATTAATATACTCTTATTAAAATTGTAATATTTTGGATAGTATAGTTTTTTAAATATATTTAAATATTGTAGTAAGAGTAGTAGTAGATTTTAAGGTTTGATAGATTCCAGAATTTTTTTTTTTTTTGTTTAGGGTGTCATATTTATCTAATATTAACCATTGTTATGATTTTTTCCTATCTATTGTTCCTCTCTATTCTTCCCAGTTTCACATTTTTTAAATCAAGTTCTGGTATTTTCAAAAACAGAAGGAAAAGTAAACTAAATCAAGCTAATGGGTTCATACTCCATCTATAGAGGAAGTAAATCTCTCTTCTTTAATTTCTAATAATTCAACTACATCTGGCAAAACACTAGCCCCATGCCACTGGGCCTTATAATGACGTGACCTATCGGGAGAGTATTTTATACTATGGACTACGTACATAATTTTTTTTGATCACACAAGGATATTAATAACCTCCCTGTATGAGTAATCAATTCGTTACCAGTGCCACCTCCGAGACAACACGAACATTTAAGACAAGACACACTATTCACTCATTCATTCATTCATTCATTCACACATACTAAACAAGGCATTTATGATGTGGTGGTTTTTGTGGCCAAATGTTGTTCTGGGGTTATTCAGTTCTTAAAGTTGTTTTTATTTGTCTTTCAGAAATTTGTCCCGATCGGGGATCGAACCCGGACCCGCTGCGACTAACAAGAACCACGTTACCACTAGACCACATCTGTGAACCACTAATTACTAAAGTAATAAAAATTGAAACAGTTTATTTGGCTAGTAAAGTGAATTCGATGAAATCTGAACCAAAGTTAATTTATATGAAAATAAGGCGCCAGTAGATTTAACATCACATATCCCACAAGAGCTGTTTAAGGCGGGTAATTTTTATGCTAAAGAACGAAGCGACGGCTCGGGAAAGAGACAGCACAGAGGAAGTTGTTACGAGAGCAACGACCGTGGAATTATTTCCAAGTATTAAAATAAATCTAAGTCAATTTACATACCCCTGACCATGTCAAACCAAAACATGTCTTCCAGTCTGGTTATAAGCACTCGCGACAATTCCGCATCGATCTTTTAACAGTGAGACAAAAATTACACCTTGTTATTTATTGTTTGCTTGATCTAACACATGAAACGATTTCAAGTTTTATAACTACGGTTCTCTACCAACATGGCGCCGGTTTTCTGGTCCTTACAAATACATTATTTTTGTTCTTTAGCCCTTCACTTTCCTGTGCCGGGGTTAAGGCGCTCCCTAATGGGAACTTATTGACCGATTTAATTTAGTTGCGCTCATTTACCCATAGATGTAGCGCCTCGATGAGACATCTAGTGGGTAATTAAGCTATTACTGGATGGAAAATGGTCTGTAAATTTTGCAAAGGAGCCTTTTTATTCAGGCCTGTAGTTATTTTACGAGCCTGAAAATAATCAGAATCGGGACCCATGGCTTAAAATCCCTCCCAGAGGACTTGTTATTGGGATTTTTTCATCTTAAAAATCCATTGACCACGGCTGGGTTTGAACCCGCGTCTCTCGGAACTAGAGGCAAAAAAGATAACCGCTAGCCAACTACAAATGTGATGTATATATATCCATAGTAATTATGCCGGAAGGCAGGTCTTTCACCGCAATCATAACATTTTCATGTTATGCTTTGCAGCTTTACTGGGGAATTACAGGTGAGGTAACTTCCCGTTGCTTTCCACGCCAATGAAGGATGATGATGATGATGATAAGGAGGAAAATGGCCGGATGATTTTCGGGGACCGTTGGGCCCTAAGCTTCCTGACATTTGTCTTACAAGTGAGGAAAAACCCCGAAAAAAAACCTCTCCCAGGAACCTATCCCGACCGGAAATCGAACCCGGTCTCGCAGCATAACTCATTTACTCATTATTAAAATATATAATAACATTTGTTGAGGTATCAAGAAATTATAAAATACTAGCTTATTACCCGGCGTTGCTAGGATATTTATTTATCCAATCTTCTTGTCATTAATCAGCTTTCCAACCCCAAAAACTATATTACACTAATATCTGTTGTTTTTGATCATTTTAACATGTCACCTCCCCTCAATTCTGCAGAAGTGCTAAGAGTCAATATTGGGCTTAGATGTTTAGCGACCTGGAAAATATTGAATTCGACACTAATTTCGGTCATTATTGACTTTTATGTTTCGCTCATTTCCACCCACTCGCCTCTCTTACGGGACAGATTTGGGCTTATTCTCATCGGAACTGTTACCAGTGAGTTCAGTGACTTGATAACTGTAGATTTGTCACTAATATAGGTGGTTTTCGATTATTTTTAAATATCATACCCTCTCACCTCTTAGTATAGGTTCTAGCGGATTCTTACTTCAAAAAAGGATCCTTTCCATATTGTGCCGGATTGGTTGAAATTGGTCAAGGTGTTTCAGAGTTATGCTGGAATATATATATATATATATATATATATATATATATATATATATATATGTATATGTCATTTTCATTTTTTTATATTGCATCTCCTCCTTATCTCTTTATATATATATTTAACGTTATATTTTTCTCAACTTCGTTAAAATTATTTACACTGGAGTCGTTTCAGATCTTACAACATTATCACGAAAAATATGAGCGCAGCAGACGACAACACATCACAGGACAGTAGAAACACGCAGTCCCACAAATCTACGGTGAAATTTGAATTGAAATCCTTCGGCAAGTCTTTATCGGTCAGACATTGTCGACAGATCCATTAAAATAAGAACAATAATTCAATTCTTGGAATTTTCATTACGTATATTACTCAGGTTTGTTAATTAAATGGAATTGTTTTCTGCTGTGGCATGAAAGAGTTGGCAGTATTTAATGTTAAGGATCAGTTTTATAAAAGAAAACAGAGACGTTAGCTTGAAAACTTGACCGTTTCAATGTAATCATAAAAATGGAATTCCTCCAACACAGTACACACTGTCATATTCTATATAACTGAATTTCATGCAAGACAGCTTAGAAACAGACAAGACATACTGTTGCCTGTTTATCAAAACACGCACACACACACCACACACACACACACACACACACACATATATATATATATATATATATATATATATATATATATATATATACTTACCAGATGTAGCGGGAACTCGGTCTCCACTGCCACCTAGTAGCTACTATAACAAGTAAGCAAATTAAAGAGAATAGTATATATATATATATATATATACATAAATGTTTGTTCTGGATTCGCCTGGTAGCGTAAGTGGTAGCGCACTGAGATATCAACTCAGAGGTCCGGGTTCAAATCCCGTCCAGGCATTTATTTTTCTTATCTTGTCATATATATACTCGCACACATGCACAGATTAAAGGTAAAAGGAAAAGTGATCCCACAACATGCCTTAGGAGGCCCTTGGGGTATTAGGAGGTTAAGGCTTCCACTTTTTCAGCACTTTATGTCAGCCGGATTGTCACCCCTGCTTGACGGCCGCCTTTGCCCCCAGAACGAAAGTCTGGTAATCATTTCCGTTTGATGCTAAGTCGACCCCAGGCTCATAGTGCCGCCAGAATGACACGCACAGAGTACTTCTCCTTATCGATAGGTATTATGTTAATTAAGAATGTGTTCGATCTTTGAAATATTTTGAAAATAAAGAGGACATACAATTCAGTCGTAGTCCTACTAATTAGTTGTTGGTATGGTATATGCTGATGATATGGTATCATTAGGCAAAAGTGGGGAAGTACTAAAAGCATCCACACATATTCTATTAAATAACACTAAGAAATTGGGGTTGGAAATAAACATAGAAATATTAATATATGGTTACACGTTGAAATGCATTAATAAATGTGAATATATAATTAACAAAGCATTTGGAAAATTTTGAAGAAGTGGCTGAATTGGAACACGTAGAAACAATAACTTCAAACAGGTACGAGATGGAGGAGATATTAAATATTGTCTGAATTCAGGAATCACATGCTGTTATCCATTAAAGTGACTCTTGCCATCCCAACTTCTCTAAAACATATTAAGCTAAAAATATATATAACTCTTGTGGGAGGAGAAAAGAATACGAGTGTTTGAGAAAAAAATATATATACTGTGCCTTGCAGTTAAAAAAGGCAGATTTTTTCAGACATTGCCTTGGTACATCACTACGCAACCCTGGGAGAAATTTCAAGGGAGATATCGCTATCCAATCATTGACAGTTCCGTTGTTAGTCAATCCGCTTTAAGAAGACCATCCCTAAAAAAAAAAAAAAAAAAAGGGAAATAGTTGGTGATCGATTTAAAGAGTTCCACTGTAGTTCTGTTTTTCATTCATTGTTTTTATACTCTCTCATTTTGTAGGACTTGTGCACAACTCGTAGGGATAACTTGTTCTGGACTGCTCGCCTGCAGGCAGGTCGCAGGAAATGTGAACCACATGTTGAATCGGTACACAGAGGTAGGTCTCCATTAATCTGTGATTAGCAGTCTGCCGGTTATTTCGCCGAAAACAGTAAAGTGCTGCAAAATAATGTCTATATTATAGCTACAGTATATCACAATGTTAACGACCAAAAGAGCGTCTTTCTCACACTCTTTGTGTTTCTTATTTTAATTCACCCTCTGTAATCCTATGTATTTCACGTGTCCCATGTTGCCTTGTCATAGAGGAACACGACTTGATGGGAAAAGATCTTTATATGCCGTCTTTAACTGCAAGGCACGAAAATCGAAGCAAGAATCCAGTAATGCCAACAGATTGTACGGAGCAGATGGACTCCCTGCATGAGTAATAGCGAAGTGAAGTGAGGCGGGTGCGGCGCAGACGGCAGGTAGCGAGGGTTACTCAATCTACCAATTCAGACATTGTATTACTTCCCTATAGTTTAAATGAGATATTTGCCACTCAATTTTAGTGTCATGCAGTTAGAAACGGCAGATTTTTTTTTTTGACACGGCCTTGGTACATCACAATGCTTTACTGGAAGACATTTCTAGGTAGGTTTCGGCATGGTTGACAGTTTCCTTGTTGGTATTATCGCCTCACTATGATCGTTGTCAGTGTATATAAAAGCTGTTGCCGCGCGACAATGCTTTATAATGATTAACATGCGGAATTATTATAGTGGCGGTAGTCGGCATCCTTATATTTAATTATTTATAACAGCTGCGGGGAAACAAAGCGAGCCGCTGGACAAGCATCATAGTGAGGCTACAATATCTCCTTGCTATCGCCAAATAACAAATTATATTGTAGAGGATAAAAGTACGAAATATATTAAAATAATAATAATAATAGTAATAATAATAATAATAATAATAATAATAATACCTGAACTTAATTGAATAATTGGTTTGATAATGAACGAAGAAAACCCTGAAGCAACGTGGTAACTGGAATTCCCTACCACTAGAAATAAGGGCTACCGGACAGTGACATCTTTTAAAATAAATCTTAATTTATATTTGTTCTAACCTCGCCTTCATCATTACCCAGTGTAAGGTTCATATATTAATTGGTGTTTCTCGTATAATTTATTATATTTAGAACTGCTATTATTATTATTATTATTATTATTATTATTATTATTATCGTAAGTATTATTATTATTATTATCATATACAATATTGTTTCTATATGAAATTTACATTGCAACATTTCATGTATTTTTAACTCTTTATAGTTAGTATGATATAGTGACCCAGCTCCGTGTGTCTGAAAGGAATTTGCTGACTCAGCTGTTAGAATATGAGAAGCATAGAAGTGTACCTCCTCCCACTCCCCACACTTCTCCCCGCAAACACACATACCTTGGTCTCGAGCTGTACGTATCTATATCTGTCAAATATTTATTTGTATTTTTGCTGGTTGAGTGGAAGAGAAGGCCTTATGACCTTAACGCTGCCAGAATAAATAAAACGTTATTATTATTATTATTATTATTATTATTATTATTATTATTATTATTATTATTATTATTATTATTATTATTATTATTATTATTATTATTTCCCCTGGACTACAGTGATAACAATTATTTGTATTTTATGTTAATTTATTATATTGTGTATTATATTGAGTATTGTGGATGCTGGACGTTACAAAGTCTGGAATTAGCATCATCAGGACGAAATGGCCGAATAAGGTTGAGCGTTAAAAGTGGCGTTATTTATTATTTTCCGCGGAAAGGGAAAGTGGATTGAGTGCAGGTTGTGACTGACATTCCGTGAGACGAGTTTTCTATTTCTGTCGGGAGTTGGGATCTGATCCAGCATCTGCCTGTTGCCACATCACTTTTATATGTTTAGGATTTGCTTTCCATCCAAGTTTCTACCTTCTCCAAGTACCACATACCCAAATGTTTTCTAAGAAAACCATTGTCAAATTAAATAACAATCTAACTAAAATCGATTTAACAGTACAAAAACATCTTTCGATGTCCATTCTGCCCAATGTTCCATTTGTTAAATACTGAATTTAAATTTCTTCTCCAGTCCAGTCTATTACACCATTGTCCTCCCTCTGTTCTTCTAGATAGGGACAGAGGGAATCTCGTTATCAATTCATACGCTTCACAAAATAGATGACTAGGCATTTAATGTTAATATTTAAAGTTATTATTATTATTATTATTATTATTATTATTATTATTATTATTATTATTATTATTATTGTTATTATTATTGTTGTTGTTGTTTCGTGGTGGACGAGGAGTAGAATCTAAACGAAAAATTTTTGCAAGTCCACGAAATAGGCGTGGCAATCTCACACAGCCTCCTGATTGGCTTAGATACACTACTGCGCTTTAGGCATTTTTAATAATTAAACTTAATCGAAAATACATCAAACGCATTCAAGTAACACTCATTATATCTCAGAAAAGAAAATAATACAATTAAATATTACTAATAGAACAAAACAACACAATTTCAAAAAAGGGGCGTGGCATCCCCAGACAGCCACGCGAATGGCTAATACATTATTCGCGATAATAATAATTTTAAATTAAACTAAACTAATAATATTTAAGTGATAGCTTAAAACAATCATTAAGAACACCTTGGATATCATTCGATCACGATATCCTAACAAAATAATGCAAAAATTCACACTTTAAAAAATCACCAGCCTCTGATTGACTGACGGCCACAAGCGCCATATTCAAAAATCACGAAATTAAACACAATTCGGAGTACATTGCCGCTACCATGTAGGTTGGAATGCTGGTTATTCGCTATTATTTATTATTATACCGGTATCTAATCATCTCTAAATCACACCGGGGCTAATGCTTAAGCAGGAACCCGGGGTTCTCCTTTCTTGGACATCCTGGAGAACCAAAAGGAATCGCTCACCGCTTGTCATTAACTTGGCTAGCCGCAGGGCCTTTCCACCAAGACTACTTTAAACTTTAAACGTGGTGGACGAAACGGAGCTTGGGGAGGTTTTTCTCAAGGTTTTTCCCGTTTTCCCTGCCACAAATTTCATTCCATTTCTCCATACTCATCTCATCCATTTCGTTTAATTTCATTCACCCGCCCCTGTGGCGGTGCGAAAGGACTGGTCGGCCGGCACCCTAGTCGTTCACAGACCTCTATAAACATAGGGGCTTCATCTCATCTCATTCCTGGACCAGACCCTGATTTGAACACGAATTGAGGATATTATTATTATTATTATTTATATTAATATTAAATTTCAGTAGCATTATATATGATCCATCCATCAATTCATAGTAATTCTGCAATCATTTTCATGCTATGCTTTGCAGCTTTACTAGAAAACTATAGGTGTGATAGCTTCCCATTGCTTTCCACACCGGTGAAGGTTGATGATGATGATAAGGAGGATGATGGCCGGATGATTTTCGGGGACCGTTGGGCCCTAAGCTTCCTGACATTTGTCTTACAGGTGAGGAAAAACCCCGAAAAAAACCTTCACCCAGGAGCCTGTCCCGACCAGGAATCGAACCGGGGACCCCCACGCTACCTCGTGGTCATTATACCGGTATACGATATTAAACACTTAAATATGTAAGGGCAAATACGACGTATGCAAGAAGAAAGGTTACCCACAAAAATATTGGAATGGTATCCACGTGGAAAAAGAGAGAAACTCATGGATGCAAGAAATAAGAACAAGAATGAAAACAAGAAGAATTGAAGATATGGAGTGGATGAATAGGGATGAGTGGCGAAGAAAAATAAAACTTTAGGCACAGAAAGATGTGTAAACATTTAAAATATGTATATAAATAATAATTACTATTAATTATGGTTAATTATAATTACTAATATTAATTATTATTATTTATTTCGGATTATTACAACTAACTTTGTTTCTCTGTTACCAATTTATTTCTGTGAAAGCAGTTGTTATCTTGGAATCCCTTTAATTTCATGCTTCCTGGATATCATTCTTTTTAAGTGTAAAGTTTATATGTTTCCCCCATCTCCTTTCTTCTTCCTGGTGGTATCAACTTTCTAAGTACTTTTCTTTTTTGTCCATCCTTGTGTTTGTCCATCCTAACTGTCCGTCCATACCACTTTATCTGTTCGCTTCTTGTAATTTCATCAATGCATGTCCCCATATCTCCCAATTGTTCTCTTGTTTATATGGTTGGGGGCATTTTTATATCTAATTTTTTGTTGCATTCTACATAATCTAAAAGAAAATCCATGACACACAGCCGCCTATAGTTTCTTCCTTTTTCATATTTTTTTTTTATTACCCCTAAATTCAAGTTAGCATTTTGGTGTCTTTCTCTTCTACCTCTCGGGCGGCAACCATTTCCAACACATTTTCTTTTCAATACTCGTTCTTCACTCCATTATTTTTCACCTACCCATCACCATTGCAGTTTGTTTTTTTTTTTTACACAATCCAATACAGAATTTCTTTTTCACAAGAATTCTTTTCAAACCCCATTTTATTTTTGATTACATGTTTTTCTATATTGTCTCTTTTTATATTTAAACTGATCTTATCCATCATCATCATCACTCCAGGGATTAGGCAATTGCCCGTTCCCACTTCATAATGCATCATCCCAACGTCTTCTAAGTCTTCCAACAACACGTCTTCCTCTTGCTTGATAATTTCTTGCTAACAATGGATATCTCTCCTTACTCATTCCATCCATATGATCAATCCATTTCTGTCTGTAATTCGTGACCTTATCCAATAAAGGCTGTACTTTCAATTCTTCTCTTATATCCTCATTTCTTATTCTATCAAGTCTTGTACATCGTTTAACTTGTCTTAGGAACCTCATCTCCGCCGTCTGTATTCTATCCTTCTGTTTTTTCAGTGGAGCCCAAGTTTCACATCCATACAATATTGTGGGAACCGCCATAACATTATACATTTTTATCTTAGTTTCTTTTCTAATTTTATTTTTGAATGTTCTCTGTATTGTTCCACACACCGTCTGAAATTTATTTATTTTGGAGTCTATATCTCTTTTCACATTGTAGCCAACATCACAGCCCAAATATTTGAAACTAGACACCTGTTCTATACTTTGATTTTCTAAAATAATTTTGGATCTCACTGGATCTCTTATCCAAAAGTCTTTTTCCATAGATGATAATTCAGATTTGATTTAAACTTCAAATATCAAGTTGCCATATACTGCCATGCTTCTTACTATTGTATCGAAGATGTAAGTTCATAGCCGCGCGGACATAAGCTCTCCATACATCCCTATCATGAGCTATTGTTTTCCAATCATGCCCTATATAATCTACTTCCTTCAAATCATGGTTAATGTTATTCTCCCACCTCATTCGTGATCTAACAACTTGGAACTTTCCCTCTGGTTTTTGTAAAAGAAGCTTCCATGTCGCTCGTTCATTCTCCATTCGTACCACATGTCCTGCCAATCGCAGTCTACGAGACTTAACTGTTCTTATTTTTTCTGGTGTCCTATAAACACTGTTGTGTAAATTTTCTCCACTCGCCTCTTTGGTCCAAAAAAGATCTATGAACTTTATTCTCAAATACTCGTGATATTTTCTCCTCCTTTAAATTATAAGTCCATGTTTTGCATCCATATAATATAACTGGGAAAATAACAGTTTTATATATTTTTAGTTTAACGTTTCTTTGAGAGAAGTTGGAACAACAAGACCCCCTGTAATTCATAATTACATGCATTTCCAGGCTTGAGGCTATGTTTAATTTCTTTGTGCAATCTCTTTCCTATTTGTAATTATTGATCCTAGGTATTTGAATTCAGCCACTTCTTCAAAATTTCTCTCATTTGCCATTAACTGTCCATTTCCATCATACCGTGTGTACATAAAAGAATATAGTAGTTTCAAGTGATAATATCACTCAGATGAGGCGTAGGAAGTTAGTGTAGACTGAAATGAAACAGGAAAGAATACGATTTTAGTTGTGTGAGTGAGCGGATAGCTTTATTTTGTTTTGTTTCTATGGCAACAATAATGAAAAAGGTGGCAACTCCTCAAAAGAAAGCGTTTTGTGTCTTGCAGTTTGAGAGTTGTAAATCAGTTGTGACAGTTCAACGTGCGTTCCATAGGCAGTTTAATCGTGATCCCCCCAATACCAACAACATCCGTCGATGGCATAATCAGTTCTCATCGACCAGTTGTCTGTGTAAAGGCAAAAGTGTGGGACGACCAAGAGTGTCTAAGGAGCACAAAGTCAGCATAATCATTCGGCTTTTAGAGCCTGTATAAGAATTGTAAACGGTAGGAACGCATATGCAAGCGGTTTCGTAAGACCTTCCACATTGTCATTACTGGATTGGTCGTCATGGTCCAGATGACACGGCTTATCTCCAGTGGCCTCCAAGATCACTGGATCTCACCCCTTACTATTTTTCTTTTTATTTTGGGGTTTTGTAAAGGACATTGTCTACGTGCCTCCATTGCCTGCTTACCTGCCCAGACAGGATTCGAGAATCTGTTGCTGCCATCGATGTAAACATGGTTATTAATGTATGGGAAGAATTAGCCTACACTTTGGATGTGTGTCATGTTACAAACGGGGCTGACATTGAACTCCTATGATCTTACAATGTAAGCTGGATGTTTACTCGTTTGTTTAACATGAGTTTTGTTTTTGTCATAGTTAGTTAAAATATAATTCAACACCTTTAAAACGCTATATTATTTTATGTACATCCTGTATAATGTATTTCTATGTGTGAACATATATTAAGTTATATTGGTGTTTACTTCCAGTCCTAAAAATATAGGCCCTGTAAAACGGGAATTTGTAATGAAATATGCTGTTGGTTTAAAATGATGTTAAGCACTGTTAGGTAGTGCAACAATGTAAAAGGGATGTGATCTTCAATTGGAGACCGTGGCACTTATTGGGTTAACCCAATTGGTGTATAATACGAGTAGTTTCGCAGTAAGAGCTTGTTGGCATTGCATTGACAGGCACTGTATCCAAGAAGCTGTGGTAGGAGCAAATGTGTATTATTAGTCAAGAGCTAATTTTTAATGTAGCGAAATTTCCAGCCTCGAGTCACACTTCCTCATTCTGTACCTCATTTGTCTCAGCTTTATCAAGTGCAGGTGTTTCATGTGGTCATCAGTAAGTGGTCCGCGTGATTACTTTAATTGCAACTTTTAAAAAGGTAGTTATATTTATAATAATTTTACCTTTTAAACATAACTCGGTCTAATGCTATGGTCTACTGGTGAAGTCGCGTCGCAATGGGTCCGGATCAATTCCTGGTCGGGGCAAATTTTCCTGGGTGAGAGCTTTTCCGGGTTTTTACTCGCCTGCAAGACAGGTGTCAGGAAATTTAAGGTTCAAATAGTTTCCCGAACACAATTTTACCATTACAATCATCCATACAGAGATAATTCATAATTGTTATTATATGTATAATTTAATTTGTGTGGTCGAAAAAATATGTATATATGGTCAAGATTTCAAAATCCTCTCCCGACAGATCTTGTTCCTGTAAGCCTTTGTAAATAATGTAAGCTACAAAATGAGAGTTATAGGCCTGCTAGGATAAAGAAAAATAAATATAACTGGTCACAGTCTTCTTCTCTCGAAAAAAAAAAAGTTATTCACGCAGGAATTGCATAAACTAACGGAATTCCTCAGAGAGTCGAATTTATGATCAAATTTTACTGGTTTTCGGAATATATAATATAGAATAGTATTTTACGATGCAAGGTTGGGAAGTGGTATTTACCAGAATCGAGGAATATGTTTAAAAACCGAGCGACAGCTCGGCTTTTAATTTTCGCAATTCTGCAAAACACTTCACAAACGTGCGTTGTACATTATTATTTGCGCGATGGTCTATTCAAAATAATAAAACGAACACTCTGATTCAACCCGGGAAGTTACTGTGTGTTTGGAATAGGGAACTGGGTTGTCATTTTAACAGTATTTTCTTGAAAGAACTCCTTATATAAAAGTAAAGATTGCAACATAGCAGGTACATAGTTGTAAGTTGTAGCCGTCCAAGCCATCCCCTCTTTAAAAAAAAAACAGTTACCACTTGTCATTGAGCTCTTGCGGATCTGTACTAATCCTGTGTGAAAGTGTCACTCTCATATTATTTACTATAAAACTTGTTTGCATGCCATAAAAGAAAAACTATGTTTTTTAAATGTACAGTACATAGATTTGGAAAAAACTACTGCTAACCTTGCCCCTCCTCCCTTCCATAACAAACAAATACCGTTATTATGAGTTTGGCAACATCTGCCCTCTGTAGGTAGGTGGACACTGGCATAGCCCATAAGGTCTGTAGTAACTTCCTGGGGTTGAATTAGAGTGTAGTAAAACAATAACATCTTTGTTGGAAATGTGTGCGTTCGTAATAAACAATTGAGTAACGTTAACAGTGTGGGCAATGTTTATTAGTTGAAAGTACAGGAGGCCGAGAGACCATTATTATTGATAAAATTGCCGCAAGTACGTATTTATTGTTTTATATTGTTTCAAATAAAGTTTAGTTCATTTAAAATGCAGTGATTTGTTCCGTATTATGTAGGGTATACTAACTCTACCTTTTTGATATTTTTTGTATATACGTTGTACGTAGTATACATACAGGGCAGTGGTTTTACTTCCCGCACGTGAGTGTAAATGTAATATTACAGTGCAGTTATTTAGGTTGGCAACCCCGAAATGTAAGAAGTCGAACTTTCAGTCATGGTCGCCATTCCTGTAAGTGCGACAAAACGCACTATCGCGCAAAAAAATGTTCTGTATAATTGTAGGAACTCAGTTTCTGTTCCTAGCTTATTTAAAAGTGTTGGACCGCAGTATAAACAAATCGTGCATAACCGTAAGTTAATATCTATTCACAAATTGTTCTACATGTTGTCACCAATTTAAATAATATCTGCCAATTCATTTCCATTACTTTATTAAAGATATACGATTGAACTAACGCATCTTATAGTATACATTGTCATTTAAGGGTTAAATAGTATGATATACATTGCGACGAAGCAATCGTGGCGTTTGCTACAGTCAATTTTAAATTTCGGGTTTCACGTAAACCTCTTCCTCACTTCTAATGGCCAGAGTATGCTGATTTTTTTTTTTTTTTGGAGAATTCCTTCCTCAATTTGTATTTTAATTCGCATATTGAGACATTGAAAATTGCGACCGCTAGAGAGATTTTTATTTTTTTGTTCAGGTGAACTCCTACATCTAATTGTCCGATTTTACAGGTTAATGAACTCGACCTTGTTTTTTTAATCACTTGCTATATGGAAAGTTTGATTTCGATGAAACAAGAATTGCGACCTCTAGGGCATTAACACACACACGCACACACAGATTATATATATATATATATATATATATATATTGGTCGTCCACCGCTCTGGTCTCGAGGTAGGGTGCTGCCTTGTCAATCAGCGGGCCCGGGTTCGATTTCCGGTCGCGACAGGCTCCTGGGTGACGTTTTCTCAGCTGTTAGACAAATGTCAGGAAGCTTAGGGCCCAACGGTCCCCGAAAATCATCCGGCTATCATCATCATCCCTCACCGGTGTGGAAAACAACGGAAAGATACCACACCTATAATTCCTTAATAAAGCTGGAAAGTATAGCATGAAAATGCTATGATTGCAGTAAAAGACCTGCCCTCGGTCAGAATTACCATGGATGGATAGTTAGAAGGAACAAGCAATTCTAGATAAACAAAAGAGTGAGTGAACGAAGGATAATAATTGTTGGAATGTTAAATTCGGTGCTGTAGAGTAGAAACATTCTGAACAAAATTTAAAAAGTAGCCTCTTTTTATAGTTCATTGGTGAAGAGTGTACAATTTATGGTGCGGAAACGTGGACAATAAGCAGAAAGCAAGCACATAAAATATTGGCAACAGATATAGACTTCAGGAGGAGGACCACTAGAAATTCAAAAGGAGACAAAATTATGTATACTAAAATCAGGTTAATATTGAATGTTCAAAATATGTTTTACAAATTATTATTAAAGAAAGAAGACTTAAATGGTTTGTCCACGTAAAGATGATGTCAAATGACAGGATACCCAAGATGATATTAAGTTTTAAAGCGGATGGCAACAGAAGAGAGGGGAGTCCAAAAGAACAGTGATGCAAGGAGTGCATATAAAAATTGTGTCGAGAGGGTTAATAGAGAGTGATGCAGACAATAGGATTGTGTGCAGGAGTAAAGTTTACACTAGTTGGTAGGAAAACTATTACATTGTACAAAAATTCCTAATAAAGATTGTTATTATTATTATTATTATTATTATTATTATTATTATTATTATTATTATTATTATTATTATTATTATTATTATTATTTATCTTGATGAAGATTTTCGGACTGTAGGCCGTGGTCGTGAGGCTTGTAGTTCCCCGACGTTTCGCCAGAGACTGCGTCTGACAACCCTTGAGGAGGCCAGACGCAGTCTCTGGCGAAACGTCGGGGAACTACAAGCCTCACGACCACGGCCTACAGCCCGAAAATCTTCATCAAGATCATCATAGCAACTCCGGCCGTGAAAGTCTACGTGAATGTTATTATTATTGTTATTGTTATTATTATTATTATTATTATTATTATTATTATTATTATTATTGTTATTATTATTATTATTATTATTCACGGTTTAGGCTTATTTACTAGCCTGTTCCGGCTCCAAATTGCTGCTCTTTCCATATTTTCCTTGGCCTTCCCAAGCTTCTTCTTCCTCGTGATGAATAGTTGTATGCTGCTTTTGGTATTCTATTCTCAGTCATCCTTGCCAAGTGTTCTTTCCAGTTTGTTCTGTATTTCTCTATTGTTGAGTTTAATTCCTCTATTTTTAGTTGTCTTATTTCTGTATTATGTTTTTTGTCTGTTCTTTGATATCCTGCTATTGATGTGAGTAATCTCATTTCAGAAGCTTGTATCCTGGCAGATTGTTGTGTTGTCACTGTCCATGTTTCGGATCCATAAGTAATACGAGTAATAGGCACTACCATTGCCTTGTATAATTTCATTATAGAGTCTTTCCTGGCTTTATTTTTCAAAGTTCTTTTTAGTGTACCTGTTATATAATTAAACTAATTTATTTTCCCTCCATGGTATCTTTACCTTGTCGTGGTGGAGTGGCTTGCGTGCTGAGAGCTATACCGGCGGTAGCATTGCTGCCGATAGGGTTACCCATGCCGGACTGGTCGAAGGTGATAAGCCAGACGAAAGAAGTACCTTAGTCGAAAGAGTGACGATCTTTCACCGTAAAAATACAACCGTCAAGAAATGCGGACATTGGTTCTACTGGGGTAAAATTTTCCGAAGGTCAAATAGTCCCCCATTCGGTTCTCCGGGCGGGGACTACTTCAGGGAACCCATGCCAAAGGCTCAAACACAGGGACATGTTCCTAGGAACATGGAATGTTAGGACTTTATACAATAGCGGGGCACTAGAGATATTAACGCGGGAATTAGATAAATCTCCCTTAGATATAGTCGCTTTACAGGAAGTTAGGTGGCCAGGAGTAGGTAGTCAGGAATCAGGAAGCTTTGCATTATACTATAGGGGTGCAGAAAGACCTGCATTTGGAACGGGTTTTTTAGTCAGAAGGAGAATACTATCCGCTATCCGAGATATTAAGTTTGTTAGTGATAGGATATCATACATAATTCTAAAGGGTAAACGACATGATTTTATAATTGTAAATGTGCATGCCCCCACAGAAGATAAGGATGACAAGATCAAGGATGAGATCTATGAAGAATTAGAATGCTTATTTTATAGCCTTTCACGATATCATATGAAAATTGTCTTAGGAGATTTTAATGCAAAAGTGGGGCGAGAAAGATATATTCAAACCAACAATAGGCAAATTCAGTCTTCATGAAGATAGTAACGACAACGAGGTTAGATTAGTCACATTTGCCACATCAAAGAATCTGATTGTTAAGAGCACAACATTTCAGCATAAGGATATTCATAAAATACACCTGGACGTCCCCAGATGGAGAAACTCGGAACCAGATAGATCATGTATTAGTGGATAAACGCTGGCACAGTAGCATCATTGATGTTAGATCAGTTAGCGGGACAGACTGCAATTCGGATCATCATCTGGTCAGAGTGAAAATCAGACAACGGCTATCGCTTATGAGAGGAACAAACGCTAAAGATGATTCTGTAAAATATGAATTAAAAAACTTGAAAAATGATGAAATGCGGCAAGAATACCAAATCAAAATTGCTAATAGATTTGAAGTACTGGAATCTTCAGATGACAATGTGGCAAACGAAGAAGAAACTGATATAAATAAAGAATGGGAGGCTATAAGAGATACTATTAAATTGTCAGCATCAGAAAGCATTGGTTGTTTAAAAAAGAGGCAAAACAAGAAATGGTTTGATGAGGAATGTGCCGACACTGTAAAGAAAAGAAAGCTAGCAAAAATGAAATGGTTAGGCGAGCCAAATCAGGTAAATTTAGAACAATTGGGTAGTGTTAGACGGGAAACCACCAAGTTACTAAAGAGTAAAAAGAGGGAATATTTGAGAGAGAAGATTAATGATCTTGAAATGAATGCAAAAAATAGGAACATTAGAGAATTATATCAGGGAATTAGTATAGAGAAGAAAGGGTTTCAGTCTAGAACAAACATAATTCGGAATGAAAATGGGGATATGATTGCAGATTCTAGGAGTATATTAAATAGATGGAAAAGTTACTTTAATCAGCTATTAAATGTACATACAGAACAGGACATTGAGGAGAATAAGTTACAGACAGCAGAAATGCTAGTCGCAGAACCAAGTTCATTAGAGGTTGAAATGGCGATTGAAAAATTGAAGATGTATAAAGCATCAGGTTCAGATGAGATCCCAGCAGAACTGATAAAATTAGGGGGAGAAAAATTGATGGACAAGATACGTTGGTTGCTTAGTATGATTTGGGAAAAAGAAGCTCTTCCAGATGAATGGAAGGAATCAATTATCGTACCAATTTATAAGAAAGGAGAAAAAACTGATTGCAACAACTACAGGGGCATCTCATTACTTTCAACTTCGTACAAAATTCTAACAAATATATTAGTAAGCAGACTTACTCCCTATATTGACGACATTCTAGGAGATCATCAATGTGCATTTAGAAGAAACAGGTCTACAACAGATCAGATTTTTAGTATAAGACAGATTTTAGAAAATAAATGGGAATATAATGGTACTGTACATCAACTATATGTAGACTTCAAAAAAGCATATTATTCAATTAAGAGGGAGATGTTATATAGTATCCTGCTGGAGTTCGGAATTCCTAAAAAGTTAGTTAGACTTATACGAATGTGTCTAAATGGTTCAAAGAGTAGGGTGCGTGTAGGCAAACAGTTTTCAGACACTTTTGAAATCCAGAATGGGTTGAAGCAAGGAGATGCACTATCTCCTCTACTATTTAATTTTGTACTAGAGCATGCCATTAACTCTTTAGAGAATGAGGAAGGCTTACAACTGAATGGTATTAATAAGCTGTTAGTTTATGCTGATGATGTAGTACTACTGGCCGATAGCGAGGAGATACTAAAGGCCAACACGCACACACTATTGAGTAACACTTAGAAATTGGGACTGGAAGTAAATATCAGTAAAACTAAATATATGGTCACTTGTAGAAATTCAATATATAATGGAAATGGACAGCTGATGACAAATGAGGGAAAATTTGAGGAAGTGGCTGAATTCAAATACCTAGGAACAATAATCACAAACAGGAATGAGATGCACAAGGAAATTAAACATAGGCTCAATTCTGGAAGTGCATGTTATTATGCATTACAGAGACTCTTGACTTCCCAACTCCTTTCAAAAAACGTTAAACTGAAAATATATAAAACTATTATTCTACCAGTTATATTATATGGATGCGAAACATGGTCTCTTACTTTAAGGCAGGAAAGGACATTACGAGTATTTGAGAATAAAGTTCTTAGGAAAATTTTTGGGTCCCGCGCCGTAGCCGAGCGGTTAAGGTAGGAAGCCTTGGCGCAGAGCTACGGGACTTGACCTGGTTCGAGTCTCCAAGGGGGAAGAAATTTTCTCATGGTATTTCGGCCAGTATGGGACCGGTGCCCACCCAGCATCGTGAGGCAATTGGGTAGCTGCAATAAGTAGCGGCTCCAGGTTGAGGAACCAGCTATAACGGCTGGGGGACTCGACATGCTAACAACATGTCACCCCTACACTGGCTGTTGATCATCTACCTCTGTGATTGACACATGTGGATGTGAAGGGCCAGCAGCCGGCTGGTAAAAGGGCAACCGCTGAAAAGTGGAAAGACCCTCAATCGGATCAGGAAAATTTTTGGACCAAAGAGAGATGAACAGACAGGTGAATGGAGAAGACTGCTTAACAGTGAACTACATGGTCTTTATAGGAAGCCAGATATAATAAGAACAGTTAAGTCTCGTAGACTGCGATGGGCAGGACATGTTGCACGTATGGGGAATGAAAGACGTGCATGGAAGCTTCTTGTAGGAAAGCCAGAGGGAAAACGCCCAGATAGTAGACCAAGAATGAGGTGGGAGAATAACATTAACTATGATTTGAGGGAAGTAGATTATACAGGGAATGATTGGAAAGCATTAGCTCAGGATAGAGATGTATGGAGAGCTTATGTCCGCGCGGCCATGAACCTACGGGTTCGATAGTGCCAGTGAGTGATTGAGTGATTTTGTTATTTATATCTGTTTCTGCTGTGTATGATATTTCGCAACCTAGGAAGTTATATGTTACTACTTGTAGTATTGGTTTATTTTCTAATATTATCTTTGTCCGAACTGGATGAGTACCGTTGAAGGTCATTGTTTTTTTATTTTTGTGAGGATATTTCCATGTTGTATTTTTTTTTATATTTCATTTAGTTTATATAGCATTCTTTGTATTTCGTCTTCTGTCTTTCCTATTAAAACCTGGTTATTGTTATTATTATTATTATTATTATTATTATTATTATTATTATTATTATTATTACTTATTTACTTACTCACTGGCACTATCGAACCCGTAGGTGAATGGCCGCGTGGACATAAGCCCTCCATACATTCCTATCCTGAGCTAATGCTTTTCAATCATTCCCTGTATAATCTACTTCCCTCAAATCATAGTTAATGTTATTCTGCGACCTCATTCTTGGTCTACCAACTAGGCGTTTTCCCTATGGCTTTCCTACAAGAATCTTCCATGCACATCTTTCATTCCCCATACGCGCCAGATGTCCTGCCCGTCGCAGTCTACGAGACTTGCTCTTATTATATCTGGCTTCCTATAAAGACCATGTACATTGTTATGTAGTCTTTTCCATTCACCTGTCTGTTCATCTCTCTTTGGTCCAAAAATTTTCCTAAGTACTTTATTCTCAAATACTCGTAATCTCCTTTCCTCCCTTAAAGTAAGAGTCCACGTTTTGCGCCCATATAATACAACTAGTATAATAATAGTTTTATATATTTTCAGTTAAACGATTTTTAAATTTTTTGAGTTATTATTATTATTATTATTATTATTATTATTATTATTATTATTATTATTATTATTATTATTATTATTATTATTATTATTATATAGCACGCCGAAGCATTTCATTTCGGAAGTACACTAACAATTCGGAAATTCGCGAGTACGTATCCGGTGACGCCAGGCTTTTTAAACCACAGTAAATCTTCCAGGGGTACCGTGGCCTGTTATCGACTCATCCTCTAACTGAAATGAGTACCAAATGAATATACTGGGGGTTAAGGCGGCTATCAAGTAGAATTGACACTGTCATCTCAAGCGATTTTCTTAACTCCATAAGGGCTTCCTAAGATCAGTGGCGGTATCACTTCAATTTGAATACCTATATTATGAGATGATAGTGTAAATGTGATTGAATGCGGTGTTTATACCCTGTGGGAGGATGAATGTATTGAGTGACAGGTTTCATGTGTAATATACATCAGATACTATCACAGTTGCCATTGTGTTATGCTCGTCTAATCATAAATCTGCGCACTAAATCATGACAGCAAACGTGTGTCGGATCCCAGCTCCTCTTTTTCGCCGATATTTATGTGTTGTTATGACGAAACTTGGCTATATCAATCTCTTCATTAAAATCGATCTCGTGAAACATGTTCACTACCTGCAAACTGAATCTCACTGTGATTGTTTTACTCTTGGAATCCCAGTGATGGCATGTATTCCATTATTTATTTTCTCTCTCTCTCTCTCTCTCTCTCTATATATATATATATATATATATATATATATATAGTCCACCGTTGTGGTCTCGAGGTATCGTGCTGCCTTGTCACACAGCGGGCCCGGGTTCGATTACCGGTAGGGACAAGCTCCTGGATGAGCTTTTCCGGGGTTTTTTCTCACCTGTAAGACAAATGTTAGGAAGCTTAGGGCCCAGCGGTCCCCGAAAATCATCTGGTCATCATCATCATTTTTATCATTATCTTTCACCGGTGTGGAAAGCAACGGGTAGCTACCAAACCTATAATTCCCTAGTAAAGCTGCAAAGCATAGTATGAAAATTCTATGATTGCAGTGAAAAACCTGCCTTCGGCAGAACATAATTACTGTAGAATAGAATAAATAAATAAATATATATATATATATATATATATATATATATATATATATATATACACACACATACACAGAGTGTATAACATTAATAGCACAAACTTAAACGGTTGAAAATATACGGTAATAGAAGCAAAGAAATTCCAGTAAACATGGGTCCGTAAACAAATCATGTCCGAGATTTATTATTGTGAATATGTGGTTATGAGCCGCCACTGACGTCCTGCGTTGTAAACACCATCGAAACTCACCGAAGAGATGAGTCCCATACTGCAACCGGATCCAAGGACAACACTTTGAACACCTCTTTTAGCACATACGAGTGTACAGTATTACTGTAGGCCAATAACATATAAAGTAGGCTAATAGCACTGGTCGACAAAAATGAACTTTTTTCTTTCACAAGAATAAAAATATGAGATTTTAGACGTATTTTTCATCCTGAATTTAAATAGCATTTGAGTTTTTTCCTATCGGGCAAGAGTTTTCTGTGATATCCATTTACATTTTTTTATAATATTTATTAATTTTTAATAAAATCCATCTAACTCTTAACTCATTCTGACTTATCTAAAAAGTGGTAGATGGTGATTTTCGGGCATAATTTATGTAAGATCATTTTTATTTCCATCTGAATTATTTTCAGTTTGAACTAGGTCAGAATCAGAGTTATGAGTTAAGGTCATATCTGCATATACTGGTACAGGGAACTCTTCATATAAGGTAAAGGTTCCTAATACAGGTCAAAGAAATATAATAAAATGCTAAATTTCAATAATTACATACACAAATACATCACCAGTCAGTCGCTTTATAATAACTAGAGCTAGGAATTTTAGGTGCAAAATTTTGGTGAAAAAGGTGCAAAAAAGGTGCTTTAATTTAGAAGAAAAAGGTGCAAAAAAGGTGCATTTTTTAAATAAAAGTTGCAAATTTCCCATGTAAATAGTAATTAAAGATTACCAAAACCAATTACAACAAGTAACTAACGACACAAAATTCACGCATGTTGTCTTATATTAAAGAGTCTGTGTAAGTACTTACTCTACTTATATGCTGCGTAACACGAATGCATTGATGTTTTTCATCAATTGTTATTGAAATATCACAAAGAATGCACCTGATAACAGATCCGTCACTCTGAATTCCATCTGCACTAAACTTTTTAACAATATCACGTAGTTTATATGAGTTCACTTTCGGTTTCGGCATTCTGTATACTGGTAACTCAGCAAAATAGCAGACCGCACTAGTCAAACATTATTTTGAACTGAAACATCTATTCACGCACTCAACAACCTTCCTTGCTTGAACAATAGCTTTCGCATAACTGTGGTGCAATTAGGCGCAAACTAATTTAAAAGGAATAGCCTAACGGGATTGCACTGAAGTGGAAATAATGTGATGTGGACTGATACCACATATCGTTACCATCCCTTGAAATCGTATTTGAATAAATGTAATATATATATATATATATATATATATATTATTTGGTAATAAAATATTCCAAAGGAGACAAAAAAGGTTTGAAAAGGTGCAAAATGTGCTTCCATTAAAGAAAATGTGCAAGCATTGAAAAAAGGTGCAACTAAAACACAGTTAGGGGCATTTATTTAATGTTTTCTTTGCAATACTAGCAAATTTGAACATTATAGTAACAAAAAAAAGGTACAACACCTAAAATTCCTAGCTCTAATAATAACAAATATATTATGAAGTACTACTGCATCTCTCTCTGTGTACGTAGATCAAATACGTAAGTTGCCTGTGTTGAATTATAGCCGTCTCGTCATCTGAACACAAACTAACAATACAACGGACGTATTGAACCTTTAAAAGTGTCCACTCGAGAAGATAACAGCAGAGGATGAGGGAAAGGGTTGCAATGAAATTATCACTGTGTCGGCCTCTATTCACACGGTCTAAATGTCCGTGAAGTGTTAATAAACGGCTCTTTGCTGCCATTTCAACTTTTTTTTAATAGAGTTGAGAGGTCGCAAAGCTGTTCATTCAAAATAAACTAATTACTTTTTATAAGCAAGTTATTGAAGTAGTTATCCAGGTAAAGTACGGTTAAGTGATCCAACTATAGTTCTCAGGAGGATGTTAGGGCGGTAGAGTGATTGGCTTTCACCCTTCTAGGCAATCGGCAGGATTATCCGCTCTGCGTAACGGCCGCCTTTGCTTCCAGAACATTGTCTGGTATTCATTTCCGGTAGAGGCTGAGACGACCCCAGGGTCATGGTGACGCTAGAAGGTTTAGAGCAGTTTAAAAACTCCGATCCCACCTGGCTTCGAAAACTTGAACCCGGCTTGTAGCTTATTGTTCTAACCAACTACACTATGGCATGCCTCCTAAAATTTCTGTGGTATCGGGAATCCAACCCGGGACCTCATGAACTGTGATCGCAAAACTATGAAGTTATCCAAGTGATTTCTTGTTATTAAGTTGATCTGGTGTGACTGTGATCCCCAGTTCGAATATTAGTAGTCATTATAAATTTCAGCGGATTTCGAATTAATGTAGTGAGATCTTATTAATGAAACGATTAAGTAAATAAATAATAAAAATATATATATATATAAATATATATGTAAATAAATAATAAAAATATATATATCCATCCATAGTAATTCTGCCCAAGGGCAGGTCTTTCACTGCAATCATAGCATTTTCATGCTATGCTTTGCAGCTTTACTAGGGTGGTAGCTTCCCGTTGCTTTCCACACCGGTGAAAGATGTTGATGATGATAATGATAATGGTAAGGATGATGATGATGATGATGATGGCTATATGATTTCGGGGACCGTTTGGGCCTTAAAGTTTTCCTGACATTTGTCTTACAGGTGAGGAAAAACCCCGATAAATACCTCACCCAGAAAAACTGCCCCGACCGGGGATCGAACCCGGGCCGCTGCGTGACAAGGCAGCACGCTACCTCGAGACCATAGCGGTGGACATATATATACTGCGTGACAAGGCAGCACGCTACCTCGAGACCACAGCGGTGGACATATATATATATATGTTGTCACGCAGCGGGGCCGGGTTCAATCCCCGGTCGGGGCAGTTTTTCTGGGTGAGGTTTTTATCGGGGTTTTTCCACACCTGTAAGACAAATGTCAGGAAAACTTTAAGGCCCAAACGGTCCCCGAAATCATATGGCCATCATCTTCATCATCATCATCCTTCTCATTATCATCATCCTTCACCGGTGTGGAAAGCAACGGGAAGCTACCACACCTACACAATTCCCTAGTAAAGCTGCGAGCGTAGCATGAAAATGCTATGATTGCAGTGAAGGACCTGCCTTCGGGCAGAATTACTATGGATGGATATATATATAATTGTCATCAATCGTTATCAAATCTACCTAGAAGACGTAGAATATGACCCTAACAAAAAAAAGTGTGTGTATGTATGTGTGTGTGTGTGTAAGTGTGTGTGTGTGTGTGTGTATCTGTCTGTCAAAGCGCCAGCGAACACATTTTTTCGCAACCAATCTGGCCATTTAGTAATCAATTAAGAAATGAAAAGTGATTTCCTTAATCAGTAAAATCAGACCTTTAGTGAAGGGAAAATTAAAACTTCGTTCCAGTTGTCGCAATGTTCAATTGTTGGCATCTAAACTCTGTATAAGCCATTGAAATAAAACGAGAAGAATATTCTCCAAAAATCACCGAAATAGGGGCTTACCTAAAAATCGAAATTTAAATCACCTGCCATCATTTTTGTTTTCTTGCAACAAAACTGGATACACATGATTTAATATTAATAAAATAAAGGTAATTCCATAAACTAACAAAATTGGGCCATAAATTCGATTTGCTGAAGACTTCGCTTAGTTTACGCAATTCCTGCGTGACAGACTCTTAATTATTTTTTCTAGGCCCGATCGGAATGAATATATTGCAGTTTTTAAAGTTCTCCAAATTTTTGCAGACGACCAAGTAAACATTTAGGAGGGTGCGTAAACATAGGATTGCAATTGACACTGGGAGAAGAAATGAGCGGTGCACAAAATTTAGATTGTGATGGTAAATTACAGCTTTATAAAACCTTTGAATTAATCGTCACAACTTCCCACTCAATAAAATAAATAAATCCATTCATAATGAAGCAGATATTAAAATAATAATGCTTAAATAACAAATTGATATACACTTCATAATCTAGGATAATTATATCTCTAATACCTTCATTTCTTTTCTATGCAGTTTTTACAAAAATAATAAATAATTGCGTAGTTTATAATTGATTAACTTACACTTAAAACATTGATAGCATACAATTTATTCGCAAATATAGAATAATGTGCAATTACATTATAACGTAAATACTAATGACATCACAAATTGTGTCCAACATCTAAGTATAAATTTTCAGTTTTCACCAACTAGTAACTAGATAACGAGATGGATAAGATGATACAAAGGTACAGCAACATATTGTATCAAATACCTACCATAGAATACTGTGGACATATCCAGACAAATGAGTGTCATATTACATTTTCTAGAAAGACAATTACTGCTACCGGTAATAAAAATGAGAACAACCAGTGTAACACCCACTGCAACACGGAAAACCCTAATTGCCAACTTCAGAATAGTTACTGAACATGACTACCTACAGAATCACCTATATAAAATACACATTGCCAGCACTTCAATCTGCCTACTATTTGAAGAAGCAGAGATGGATGCCGCCCACCTATATTGTAACTAAATGTAATAAGCTATGTAAGGTGTTTCGACTATTGTAGGAAGCTAAACACGACTCACCATAAAGGCAAAGCTATATTGGAAAGCACACAGGAGAATGATGTCAGATCCATGTTAGCGTTAAAAAAATCACTATCAATAAAAAAGGGTTGTTTTAACATAAATTAGTTATGTCGAAAAATATATTACATGAGATAAGTGTACTGTGATCATCTCCCAAGTTTTCGGCGCATAATGAAGTTGGTAACCCAGGACTCTTTAATACTTTCTGAGTTGTTAATACATAAAGATGTTTGTTGGTATCTCGTAAGAACAATACATGTTCTAAGTTAAAATAAGTGTTTCCCTGTAAAGTAGTTATTTTATGCTGAACAACGTATTCCTTGTCATCACAGAATATTAGAGTATCACTAAATAACATACTCTCTAGCACCATGTAACCAGGTTCATTGCCGGCGGACATAAGTACTCCATATATCTCTATCCAATTTTATTAGATCTCTTAGACTCAACTTCTCCCAAATGAGGTCTGATTCATAGGTTACGATGGGAACTATTTTTGCGTTGAACAAGGCCATGGCCGTTTTTAGTGACAGTTTGGATATTAATTTGATGTCAAACATGACTTTTGTGGCAGCTGTTGCACGGGATTTTATGTGTATTCTAAATGACCTGGCAATGGTTTTCAACGTCAGTCCCAGATATTTGAAGCTATTAACTGTCATGAGAAGTTCTATTCTGTCCTCCGCAGCTTCTCGACCTCCATTGCGGAATGTCATCTGTACCGTTTTCCCCGAGGTTATTTCCATTTTGTTTTCCTGTGCCCATTTCTCCAGTTGGTTGGTTGCTCTTTGCAGGTGTTGTATGGAGTTAGATCCGATGACCATGTCGTCTGCATATATGTAGATTTTCAATTCCTCCGTCTCCTGTCTAATCATCGTGTGTGAAGATATTGAAGAGTACAGGACTCAGTTGGTCCCCCTGTAGTACCCCGTTGGTTTGTGTTATTGTTTTCGATGTGGTTACGTCGTCTGTGATCTGAATGAAGTTGGCTGTCAGCATGTTGTGTATCAACGCTGTAAGCTTATCTTTTGTTTTCATTGTTTCCAGCTTCGAGATTAGTATGCGTCTGTTTAATTTGTCGAAAGTATTCGTGTAGTCTACGAAGACTACATACAAGGCCGAGTGTTTCCACGATCCCGGGAACAACTGTGTGTGTGAACTGTGCGAACAACCATGCGACCGTTACCACGTAACCACCTGCAAAAACCGAGAGAAATCCCTGGTAGAATTCTGCAAATAATAAGCTATGTGAATCAAATTAATGACAAAACTTATGTAACATATATTTTCTGCACAACTTGTGCGCATTTATTCTATTATACATTATTATATCTATTAGTTGTTTTTGTAATTACTTTTTATTTCATTGTGTGTCATTGATATTTATAGGATAGGGTAGTGTTCTGCCCTAGGGCAGCTCTTTTACTGCCATCATAGTATTTTCATGCTATGCTTTGCAGGGAATTGTAGGTATGGTAGCTTCCCGTTGTTTCCACACCGGTGACAGATGAAATTGATAATGATGGACATGATGTTCGGGGACATTTCGGGCCCTAAAGCTACCTGACATTTATCATACAGGTGAGGAAAAACCCCAGAGAAAAAACCTCATCCAGGAAGCTTGTCCCGAACGGGAATCGAACATGGGCCCTCTGCGCGCCAAGGCAGCACGCTACCTCGAAAATACAGCTGTGGCCACGCATCCACATGGAGGTAGACGATCATCTAGCCAGTATAGAGGTGACATGTAGTTAGCATGTCCAACCGTTGCAGTTGGTTTTCTTAATCTGGAGCCGATTCGTATTGTTGTTATGCAAATTCCTCATGATTACTTGGAACCGCCCCTATACTGGCCGAAATTCCATGAGAAAAATTCTTTCCCCTTGGTGACTCGAACGAAGTTCCGCAGCTCTGCTCCAAGACATGATGTCTTAACCCGTACATCTGAGGGGCATATTTCCTTTCCCTGTTTAATTTACTCCCTCAAATAGGTTTAAAAACTTGGCCGCGGTGGACTAGTGGTTATGCTCCTTGCCTCTGGTCCCGAGGGTCGCGGTTTCAAACCCGGCCGGGGTCGATGGATTTTTTAGGACGGAAATATCCAAGGAGCAAATCCTCCGGGAGAGACTTTAAGCTGTGGGTCCCAAGTCTGAAGATTTTCAGGCTCGTAAAAATCCTTAAACCTGAATGAAAAGGCCTCTAAGCAAACTTTACCGAATTTTCCCGTCTTAGTACTACCTTGGTTTCCTAAATGTCAGTATGAGGCGGAACGCTGACCACGGGTCACTCAAAATGACATATATAAGAAAACAAGTGTAACTAAATTAGTATGGTTCAAATTCTTCCCTGTAGGGGGTGAGCGCCTAAATCTCTGTAAAGGGAAAACATGGGCTTACAATACAATACAAATAGGTTTAAACTATTCCCTCACCTCATTCTTCACCTACCTATTGTGTGCTTCTCTTCTTACATTCCTACAAGTAGTTTTCATGCTCCTCTTCATTGGGTGAAAAATAACATGTTGCTCACTCGAGTCCTAAATCAGTCGCTGCTCGGAATAGAAAAATAATCCTCAATTATCTAAGAGTGAATGTATACATGAGTTTTTTTATGTCGATATGAACAAGGTGGGGATTTGAATAACGTACGGCAATTTTAATGAATGGGAGATTTATTTTACGAGTGAAAGTGCTTTGAGCTGGGATAATCTCATACTATATATAGTACATTTGCATTATATGACGTCACACAGGAAGGAAACCGCTCTTCCTGGGATCCCTAGTGTCAACTTCCGCCTTTTTCTCCTCTCAACCATGTTGCCATATTTTATCTGCAACCTGAACCTAAACGGCTCTTCCTAAACACATGTTATTCCTCATAGTGACACTTCTCAAAATTTTAATTTCATATTACGTCTCATTTTGATCCGCATGCTGGCTCAGGTGGTAACATACCTGCTTCCCGACTAGCGGGCTTGGGTTCGATACCCGGCGGTATTGTAGATTTTAATTCTAAAATTAATGTAATTAATTAAGTTACTTTAATTGCTGAATTCAAATACCTAGGAACAATAATTACAAATAGGAATGAGATGAACAAAAGTTAAACAAAGGTTAAATTCAGGAAATGCATGCTATAATTGTTGATTTTCTCGTGGGTTTCCCTCGTTTCCCTGCCACAAATTTCATTCCACTATTTCTCCATACTCATCTCATCCGTTTCATTTCGTTCATCCGCCCCTTGTGACAGTGCGTCAGGCAAGATTGGCACATCCTCATCATTCACAGATCTCTGTAAATATAGGGGCTTCATCTTATCTCATCCCTCGACCCGACCCTGAGTAGAACACTCGTTCAGGATATTATAGGTTATTATAGGCCTACTCCAACCATCTAACGATCTATTGGTCTACCTCTTCCCTTCAATCCTCTAGCCTCCAATTTAAGGATTTTCTTTGGTATTGTATCCTCTTCTTATATGAGGTGTTCCATATTATCTGAAACATTTTCCTTCTTTTTTTTTCCCCCCATTTGGTTTCTTTCGACCTGCATAATCTATTTTATTGCAATATTCTTGAATGTATCCCGTCTTGAAATTCGTGTCGATCGAATCCAAAAATCCATTTCTACTGCTAACAGTTTATTATGTTTTCTTTTTATTTTTTCTCCGTGGCGCGACAGGCCTATAAGGCCTTTGTCCTACCAGCCGGCTGCTGGCCTCACATCCACATATGTTAATCACAGATGTAGACAATCATCTACCCAGTGATGGGGTGACATGTGGTCAGCAAGTCGGGTCCCCCAGACGTTATAACTTGTTTTCTCAAGCTAGAGCCGCTACTTATAGTAGCTACCCAATTGTCTCACGATACTGGGTGAGCACCGGTCCCATACTGGCCGAAATTCCTTGAGAAAATATTTACCCCCATGGAGACTCCAGTATCTCTGCACCAAGGCATCTTGCCTTAACCACTCGGCTACGGCGCGGGTACGTAAAATACCCTAGGGGTGTAGAAAGTCGTACCTATTGGTTTTCAAGGGACGCACGAGTATAGTGTTTACAAACTTCGCTTGATTCGAGTCTGTGTTAAATACCGTAGTAGAGAAATGTATTTTCCGTGTATCAAAAAACACCAGAGGAGAAGCGCCCAATAGATAGGCCAAGAATTATATGGGGGGAATAACATTAACCATGATTTGAGAAGGGGAATACGTTCAGGGAATGACTGTTAAACATCAGCTCAGGAGAGCTTATAGAGAGCTTAAGTCCACGTGGCGTTAAACCTCCGGGTTCAACAGTGACAGTTAGTTATAACAAATTCTAGTGTTTAAAAATACCAAGAAAGTTGCTACTATATTTAATTTGTAAAACACAGTCCATGGGAACGAAAAAATATTATCTTAGTATAGATTTTTAAACGTATGCTAGGGGCAAACGTCATAAAGTTGTACGGTATCTGTTATCTTGTGACACAGGTAGTTGCTTTTATCTGAACCAGGACATCAACCTTGTCATTATTGTTTTAAGTTCCTGCTTTCCAAATACCGGTGCCATCCATTCAGATATTCGCAAAGCGTTGGCGGAAGTCTCGCAAACTCACAGGTGTTCATTCAGATTACCTATTATCTATATAAGGCCATGATATTTGCCAATCTACATGTATGTGGTCGATAGAATCATTTAAATAGTTGCAAATGTATATTTCATTTAGTTATTGCTTAAATTACCTTCACGTTTGCCTATGCCTATATAATGGGTAATGAGCATGTTTCTATCTAATCCGTACATTCCCACGTTGGACAATGATGATTTCTTGGAGTTACTTAAACAAGTTAATTTAGTGGATTTTTTAGGACAGAAATCCAAGGAAAAAGGCCTCCAAGAGGGACTTTAAGTCGTGGGTCCCGAATCTGAAGATTTTCAGACTCGTAAAAGATCCTTAAGCCTGAATAAAAAGTTCTATAAGCAAAATTTACCGACCTCAACGTCCTAGAGTCCAGCCACTGAGTCTCCGGCTCTGACGTTTTGACGACTATGTTGATATGGATATTCAGAGGGAGGGGCCGCTTTATGTACCACTGAAGCCACGCGGTTAGCAGAAATACAGCTGACAACATCTCAGCAATTTCAAACCTTACTAGCGATCTATAGCGGCATCAAGAACAGTGATTGGTTGTGACAGACGTTCACTCTCACTCAACTATTTTCAGGCTCGTAAAAGATCCTTAAGCCTGAATAAAAAGGCCTCTAAGCAAAATTTACCAACCTCAACGTCCTTTAGTCCAGCCACTGAGTTTCAGGTTCTTGTTCACGACGGTGTTGCCGATATGGATATTCAGTGGGAGGGGCCGCTTTATGTATGCGGTTAGTAGAAATACAGCTGACAACATCTCAGCAATTTCAACCCTTACTAGCGCGCAATAGCGGCGTCAAAAGCAGTGATTGGTTGTGACAGACGTTCACTCCCACTCAACTATTCCCTTATTGGCAGTAGAGGGCGAGTTTCTCTTTTTACCCCTCGTAAAACCTAAACGTCAGAATCGGAGTTCCAGCGGCTGAACTTTAGTTATATCTTAGTTGCTTGTTAGATGTCTCATTGAGTCGGTGTGTTGACCGCATGTCATTCATGATATCTATGGGCAAGGAAGATAACCATTAGGCCACAGGGGCCGACAAAAATACTGGAATAGGGAATAAAAATGAACTGATTTTATTTTACCCTCTCAGTTCGCTTCGGTTTGTCAATTTTAATTGGTTGCTGTGTCACAAGTTAGCGTTCGCCGTGTCTCAGAAGTTCAAGCAGAATTTGAAACCACTGTAATATGATGCAAGGTTTGTTATTTAGAAATAGCAGTGGATGATAAACAAAAGCAGCAAATCCTACAGCACATTTCTTGTTCGAAGCAACAATATTTATATCTGACTATTTAACTCGTTCCCCAAATGGGAGTCAATAACCAATCACATTTCAATGAATTTTGATTTACATCCAATCACAGTTTTTTCACCTTGATTTTATCAGTTTAATTTTATCATATTAAAATCAAGCCCCTCCTTTTTAACATTCTGAGTAGGTCAGAGTATTGTTTTGCAGTGACCGACTCTAAGAAATACGGCTACCAGAGTGTATATAATGTAGTGCACGAATGTAAGCAGATACTGCTTGCGGGATATAATAGAAAAAATATTCGTAGTAATTGATTATACCACAATAAAAATAAACTACTGTTTGCACTTTCTTAAACGTATTATTTTCCATTAATTTACGTTCCAGAAAAATATAATTTACATCATAGGACATCAGAAATTAATTAATAACCTATAATGTTGGTTATAAACAGTTTGACGTTTCATTTTTTCTCTACTCTGGTGCATTCTTATAATATTGCGATCCTTTAGCAATAAATAATATGATCTACTTGCAGTGATGAACAAATGAAACATAACAAACGTTTCTCATTTGTTTTCAAACTTCGTCGTTTACATTAAATATATAAATATTTCAAAATAACTATATTTAAATACGAGGTAGCATGCTGCCTTGTCACGCAGCGGGTCCGGGTTCGATCCCTGGTCGGGACAGTTTTTCTGGGTGAGGTTTTTATCGGGGCTTTCCCTCACCTGCAAGACAAATGTCAGGAAAACTTTACGGCCAAAACGGTCCCCGAAATCATATGGCCACCACCATCATCATTATCATCATCATCATCATCATCATTTTCCTTCACCGGTGTGGAAAGCAACGGGAAGCTACCACACCTACAATTCCCTAGTAAAGCTGCAAGCATAGCATGAAAATGCTATGATTGCAGTGAAAGACCTGTCCTCGGGCAGAATTACTATGGATGGATATTTAAATAATGAATTGTGAGTAAACAGCTTAATTTTATTCGTTAAATAGTCCTAACAAATGCCACTCTTTATTTCCAAATTCTCTAGATAAATTCACTCCTCATTTCGTGAGTCGTAAATTCAGCGATAATTTGGAAATCACTCGTGGCATTACTTATGATAAAAATCAATGTCATTCCTCTTTCTTTCCTTATTTCAGTTTAGCAACTCGCTTTGTAGGTAATTTGTGCCATACAGGAACACACCTTATAGTGAGAAATCACTCGCATACTTTGTTTTCATTACAAAGACATGAAGGATCGGCCGCGGTGGACTAGTGGTTATGCTCCATGTCCCTGGGCCCGAGGATCGCGGGTTCAAACCCGGCCGGGGTCGATGGATTTTTTAGAATGGAAAAATCCAAAGACAAGTCCTCTATTAGGGATTTTAAGCCGTGGGACTCGAGTCTGGAGATTTTCAGGCTCGTAAAAGATCCTTAAGCCTGAATAAAAAGGCCTCTAAACAAAATGTATCGATATCAACGCCCTAGGTAATACCTTAGTTGCCTACTACATGTCTCATTGAGTCGGTGTGTTGACCGAATGCCATTCGTGAATCTAAGGGCAAATAAGGTTAACTAAAATGATCTTGATATTGTAACTTCTAACAAAGGAGAGGATATGGCTCAACATTGAGCTACGTCATTATAGAGACATGGAGTGGCCCTCTGATTGGTTAATCAGCTTTATCTAGAGCCATCTCCGAGATAACACTGTGGACAAGACACAGCATTCATTCACAGAAAAGCGAATATGTGAATAATTTTGAGGAACAGATGTCTTTGGGAATTATTAGGGCCTTAACGTTTTTTGTCATTTGTCTTAGAGGTAAGGAAAAACTTCTCCCAGAAAACTTGTCTTAACCGGAGATCAAACCCGAGACCGCCTCGTCTGAGGTAACGACCTTACCACATCAACATTTCCCCTCAACTCCTCATCCGCCTGCTCTCTCGTTGGATAACTACTAAGGAATTATCCTCCAAATTATTGGCATACCTGGTTATGATGACTGGCGAGTAACACTGGTCACAATAAGGTGTTATAATACATTGAAAACATGTTGTTGAATAATAATAATAATAATAACAATAATAATAATCCACCCATCCATAGTAATTCTGCCCGAGGGCAGGTATTTCACTGCAGTCATAGCATATTCATGCTATACTTTGCAGCTTTACTAGGGAATTATAGGTGCGGTAGCTTCCCGTTGCTTTCCACACCGGTGAAGGATGATGATGGTGACGATAATGATAAGGATGATAATGATGGCCGGATGATTTTCGGGGACCATAGGGCTCTAAGCTTCCTGACATTTGCCTTACAGGTGAGAAAACCCCCGAAAAAAATCTCACCCAGGAGCCTGTCCCGACCGGGAATCGAACCCGGGCCCGCTGCATGACAAGGCAGCACGCTACCTCGAGACCACAGCGGTGGACAATAATAATAATAATAATAATAATAATAATAATAATAATAATAATAATACATTATTATTGTTATTATTTATTATGTATATTTAATAATAATATCAATAATTATAGATAATACATTATCAAAATTCCAGCTTATGTGTGGTACAATTCAAAGAACCTTGCTTAATAACACCAGAAAAGAGACAATGATGAGATTTTATGAGGTTTTGGCAGTCCCGCTCCTAACATACGGAAATGAAAACTGGGCATTACATAAATTTGGAAAAAGGAAGATAGAAACGACAGAAACGCGTTTCCTAAGAATGGTAGCAGGACACACTTTTAAGAGATCATATCCACAATACCGACATTTGAGAACAATTACAAATGTATGAATTAGGAAATAAATTGACAGACAACAAATTAAAATGTTTTCAACATACAAATAGAATGGAGACATATCGTCTATCAAAACAGGCTTTACAATATATTCCTAGAGGTAAACATTCCGTTGGACGCCCCTTACCATATGGTGGGATATGCTTTGCTTTGAGTTGGCACAGGTTTACAGCCTAACTTTGAAGTTGAAGTTTATTATTATTATTATTATTATTATTATTATTATTATTATTATTATTATTATTATTATTATTTTCTTCTTCCTTTCATGTGATAGACCTAGTGGTCTGTTACGGTCTCAATCCAACGTTTGAAGGGTCTGCCCAAAGATATCTTGCCTGGTGGCTGGTAATTTAAGATTTGACGTGGTATTCTTATTCTGCTTATTCTTCTTACATGAGATTTCAAGTTGTTTCTGTTTTTTTGTACATATTCCATGACTGATTCTGTTTGTAATTCTTTGAGAATCTCAGAATTCCTTTTATGGTCTGTCCTTGAGTAACCCGCAGTACTCTCATAAGTTTGATTTTTGCCGCAGTTAGACTTTGTTCATCTACACTGCGAATTGTCCAGGCCTCACTGCCGTAACATAATATGAGTCTGGCCAGTGTTTTGTAAATTCTAGTTCGTGTGTGTTGCTATACTGTGTTTGGCTTGAAAATATTATTTATAATTCCTGTTACTCTGTTGAATTTTATAATTTTTTGACTAAAATATTTTTCCTCTTCGTATGTAACTTGGTATCCGAGATAGTTAAATGTGTTACTTTGTTCTAATATTTAATTATTAATAACAATTTTACTGCGAAATGGGTCTTTTCCTAGGTAAGCCATGACTTTACATTTTTCTGTTGAGATTTCCATGTTGTAGTTTATTGCAATTATTATTATTATTATTATTATTATTATTATTATTATTATTATTATTATTATTATTATTATTATTATTATTATTATTATTATTAGTGTTGTTGTTATCAGATGTTTATGCCCATAAAATTTCATTGACTTCAGCCGACTTTGAATTTACAAACTTCGCAAAAAAAAATGTGATGAAGGTAACCGTTAGTACTACTGGACTGACGGAATGTTTAAATGAAAGAATATCCAACATTTTAAAATACACGCTCTATTTAATCGGATTATTAGATGGAGTACATTTAATGTTGGTAATTAATTTATAACTGTGAATAAGAACGTACTTACATCGCCATTGACTCTTGGTAGAGCAGCTTCTGAAGGGTGGTAAGAGAAGCCATAAGTAAGCAAATGTTTCCCCTTTCCGGTTATCCTCTCGCACCCTTACTCATCCCTCATATTTCCCAGTACATGCCTCGGTTGCAAACACTTACATTAAATAGTAAGGGGAAGGTTAACATTAAACCTGGTAATTGAAAAGTTCAAATTAATACTAATTACTCAAGGAGAAATGGTTATGAAAAGAGGTTATAAGCATTTATTTATTTAGCCTGGCGGAGTTACGGTCATGTGGCCTTCCCTTCCACTCAACAGGACAAACAAATGTTACAATAAAGTACAGCAATCACAATAATATTATAAATAATATTAGATAGGCTACTAAACAAATAGTTGGCAAAACTAAACAGTTATGGATGTAAGATCTAATAACATAATAAGGTTAATGATATTGTAATTAAAACTAATATTAAAATAAACAGAAAGGAAGGACAGCCCTCATATAATTACATGGAAAAATAATGAAATGTAATTTACTTCTCTGTGTTATATAGCTTAAAATATTTGACAAAAATTATTGCTATTTTCATAAAATAAAACAAATTTAATTAAAAATGTTATCTCTGATACTAATAATTACACTGAGCAACAAAAAAGAAACTTTTTTTTTTTGTCTCAGAAAGAAAAATATGGGGTTCTGATAGTATTTTTCTCCTGAATTCAAATATGATATCGGCTTTTCTCCATCACGTAAGTTTTCCGAGAGACAAGAATTTATCATTTCAAACACTTTAATATTTTCTACATTCATATAACTACACCAGGAGGACGAAGATCACTGGGCCGTCCTATGAAACGCTGGAGGGAAAATTTTCTATATGATCGTAACAGGCCTTGGCCTAATACTTGGAAGGAAGAAGATATAACTACGAATATTCGGACTCACCTAGAAAGTAAGAAATGTCGATTTTCTGCTTTATTTCGCCTGTGGAGCATCCCTCTTGATGGTCCAACAATAATCGGCCAACATATTAGGATTCCATTTGCCTTGATATCTCTTTTCCATAGCTGAAATCTCCAGAGTTAGCTCATGGACAAATGGACGAAAAAACGTTTATTTAAAAGATAATTATTTAAATCCATTAATTGAAATTGAAATAAAAAAACTGTGGGTGATGGAGAAATTCCGAATACATATTTGAAAACATAATAAAAAACTGGTACTCATGAGACAAAAATCGTATTGACCAGTGTTACCTGACATAATTACAATAGTTTGTACTAATTAAAGCTACACTTAGCATTATATGTTATGTACTTTGTTGATACCTTAGACCATTCAGTAAAAATGAATTCATGAATATTTATAAAAATTACCCAATTTATAAACTTTTTCTTACGAACTACTCGGGTTAGTGTACGGAATGTTTAGGATACTTTACTCAATATATAATGAATTCCCGCTTGGAGATTTAATAAAATAGACAGTCCTTCAAAATCTATATTTATCAGTAATTTATAAGAATTTTTAAAATTATTTTTCGAAGTCAAACTCCAATCATATCCTAGAAGAAGCAGGTATGACAGCTTTTAATGTACAATAACTTATACTTAAATTTTCACTTTCTTATTTATTGTAAAACTTTTCCTCAATATAAGTACGCAGTAGTCGAACTTTAATTATTAAAAATTAAATAATTCTGACTGAATAGTCAATATATATATATAGATATATATATATATATATTATATATATATTTTATCATAAAAATTCTTTCTTGTTATAAGAAGCCACAAGATGGCACTGCGAGTGTTATTCTGCTGCCTCTTATTATAGAGAATTGTATATAAGGAGAGAAAAATCAATCTATGCACAAAGGAAACTGAGTTGAGTAATTGGTAGCTCACTAATTTATAACGTTAGATGTCTCGAGTTCAAATACCGGTTCATTGCATATATTTTTCTTTTCATGTCACACACACACACATATATATATATATATATATATATATATATATATATATATATATATAAAAACTTTTTTCAAGCGGAATATTTTCTTAATTAACACAATACTTTTTATTAACTTCAGGTAATTAGAATTAGATATATATTTATATAAGTAACTTTTTACCTCGCTTCACAACCTACTCCCATTACAAACGAAGAATATAATATAAATTTGTTTGAAAAAAAAAACTTGTGTATAACCACAGCTCGGCTATAGACGAATATTAATTTACTAATATTATGTTTCCAGTCCGTTTCTATTGTTATTTTATTAACGATTTCCAATGCCCTATCTAAATAAACATTAACTTCTCTCTTTAGAAGAAATTAAGAGACAAGTTAATGGTGTTTTAACAATAAAAATGTATCTTACTTGCTTACGCGGGCGATGTATTGATTAGTGAAATGGAAGAAAGTATTCAATATCTATTTACAATTAATGTTAAACAGGTTGTTTAAGCCAGTGCCACAAAAACCTAATAGGCCTATAGTCTATGGACGTATATTTCAAGATATTGTATCAAACGATAATATTTCAAAATAGATAATTCGGAATTGTACACCGCTTATACAGTACCAATAATATTAACCATAGTCTGGATAAAATTTAGTCTCCTTCTTCTTCCTCTTCTTCTTCGTCACGGTTTAGGCTTATTTACTAGCCTGTTCCAGCTCCAAATTGCTACTGTTTCCATCTTTTCTTTGGTCTTCCCAAACTTCTTCTTCCTCGTGGTGAAGTGCTGTATGCTGCTTTTGACATTCTATTCTCAGTCATCCTTGCGAAGTGTTCTTTCCAGTTTGTTCTGTATTTCACTATCGTTGTGTTTAATTCGTCTACTTTTAGTTGTCTTATTTCTGTGTTATGTTTTTTGTCTGTTCGTTGATATCCTGCTATTGGTCTGAGGAATTTAATTTCAGCAGCTTGTATTCTCGCAGATTGTCGAGTTGTCACTGTCCATGTTTCGGATCCATAAGTAATAATAGGCACTGCCATTGTCTTGTATAATTTCATTATAGAGTATTTCCTGGCTTTATTTTTCAAAGTTCTTTTTAGTATTCCTGTTATATAATTAAACTTACTTAGTTTGTTATTTATATCTGTTTCCGCTGTGTATGATATTTCGCAACCTAGGAAGTTATATCTTACCACTAGTCTCCAAGCTTTTAAATAGAAAACGAAACTGAACAAATTGTCTAAAAAATATAGTATACACCGCTTATGCAGTGCCAATAAAACTTATCATTGTCCGAATAAAATTTTGAGTACGAAGCTCTTAAATAGAGCAACAAAGCTTAACTGCTACAAAATCATAAATTTACTAACATGGGCGCCGCCAGGGTTACTTTCAGGGAGGTGCATCTGCATCTAATGTCAAATTCAAATTGCGTGACAACAGAACCAGTGTTCACAGGAAAGGAGTAGAGGAGGACACTAAATTAATTGACAAGGTGATGAACAAGTTTGGACAGCAATCTAGATGCCTTAAATTTGTATTCAAACAGTGACTTAATATATATTTTTTTGCGTATTTTCTTTCCCGATAGGGAGAGTAAATTTTTATTCAAACAGTGACTTAACATGTTTTAAAATTATTTTTAATATTTTTATTTATATACATAATTTTAATGTTTCTGTGCCTAAAGTTTTATTTTTCTTCTCCACTCGTCTCTCTCCATCCAATCCATGTCCTCCAGTCCCCTTGCTCTCATTCCAGTTCTTATTTCCTGCATCCACGAGTTTCGAGGTCTTCCTCTCCTCCTTCTTCCAGGTGGACACCATTCCAATGTTTTCCTGGGTAATCTTTCTTCTTGCATTCGTTATGCCTTCCTATACCAATATAATTGCTTATACTGTATATAATCTACTATTGAATAACCAATAAACATTTTTTCTCTTATGACAGTATTTCTTATTTTGTCTAATTTTGAACATCTTGCTGCTTTCCTCAAGAAATCCATTTCCATCGACATAAGTTTTTATTCTAAGTTTTTGTTGAATTTCCAAACTTCAGCTCCATATGTGACAGTACTTCTCACTATTGAATTATATATTTGTAACTTATCTTTCCTGGTTATATGTCTGTTCCATAAGACTCCATTCATCATTGCTGTTATTGCACTACCTTTATTTATTCTGTTCTTAATATCGCTTTCTTGTTTATCCTCTTTATCTAATTTTACTCCCAGATACTCAAATTCTTCACATCCTTTTTTTTTTTGTATTTTCTTTCACGACAGAGGGCAGCAAGTGCACCCCCTTGAACCCTCCTGCCGACGCCCTAGTTTACCAATATTGTTATATTAATGTTACGAAAAGTATTTGGTGTTTCTAAAGAAAATTAAGGATGAAAATAAGGAAACAGAGAATTAAGAATATTGTATGCATATCAGGAGCCGGATGTGGTAACAATAGTGGTGAGTTAAGACTATGATAGCTTGGTCACATATTACGTCAAAAGAACGCAAGACTAATAAAATTTGCTATGGACAATTACATGAGGTAAAATACCATTGAAAAGGTAAAATCATCCCGCTAGTAACCCTTGGAAGACCCTTGAGGTCGTAGGATATTAAGTTCCTCACCTCTTTAGACAATCGGAACCAATTGTCAGTCCGATTTTTAACCCTGCGTGACGGCTAACTTTGTGCCCAAAACACGTGTCTGGTACTCATTTCATATAGAGAGGCTTATTTGACTCTATCAGGACTCGAACTCCAGAACATCTAGCCTATCTCCTTAATTAACTACGCTACGGCGGGCCACCAAAAAAGAAGATCTTTCGTTAATCCATAGAGAAATTAAAAATATATTGCAAGAAGTATACAATTTTCAGGAATTAATGAAGTTTACCTATATGTTAACTGGAGTTGGTGCGACTTGCCAATTTAGAGAATTGTGTGTCGTCATTGGAGAGCCACGTGCGAGATTGTCCCTTCCCTTCCGCCGTTATGCTACCTCATTTTCATGTTAAACTGCCATCTTGTTGTAGAAATAACTAACAAAAGGGTTTCCCTCACTTATTAGTTGCAGAAAATCGATCAGCGAGAAACTAATTACTGATGTGAGAGTCTCCATGTCGCCTTTTCCACACCAACTTTATAAATGCAGCTTTTGTTTACTTCAATTTTTAAGTATAAGATTATATAATTAATTGGTATGGTAACGAACATTCCCCAGTGTCTCCCAACCTATTCCTCCCGATATTCTGCTGGGTCCTCAGAGGAATTGGTGGGTCGCCAAAAACCTCAATATGATAAAGATCCCATAAAACGTGTTAATTAATCTACAAGGTAGAATTGAAATAAATATATTCTGCTTTTGTATCATTTAACTGCTAGCCAAGAGGATTAAGGAATGTAGGAAAATAGACAGAAACTGTGAGGCTGAACAGGCAATTTGCCTAGCCCATAAAGTGAAGAAAACGTCCTGTTTTTGTTACATTCTTTCAATTTAATTTCCTCACACTTCCAATTTGATATGAATAGCATGTAGTGACATCTCTACAAACAGGTGTTGTCCCTATAGGTCCCTTACCTTCAAAAGAGAGAGGTTCAGGAACTGCATCACCTAAGTGAATTTCTCAGCAAGTCGAATCTGTGGTCCGAAATCGTTGGTTTACGAAACATGTATCTCTATCTATCTATAATGGCATAGTCCATTGTTGAGCCATGACCTCTCCTTTGTAAGGAGTTACTAGACCACGTTAATTTTTAGTTACCTTATTTGCTCATAGATGTCATGGATAGCATGCGGTCAACACACCGACCTAATGAGACATCTAACAGTCAACTAAGGTATTACTAGGACATTGATGTCGGTAAATTTTGCTTAGATATATCTTTATTCAGGCATAAAAATATTTTACGAGCCTGAAAATTTTCAGACTCGGGACCCATGGTTTAAAGTCCCTCCCGGAGGATTTTCTCCTTGGATTTTTCCGTCCTAAAAAATCTATCGACCCCGGTCGGATTTGAGCCCGTCACCCTCGGAACTAGAGGAAGGGAGCATAACCACTAGTCCACCGCGGCCGACATACGTCTTAATTGTTAATTAAATATTACTGTGTGTCCCGCGCCGTAGCATAGTGGTTAAGGTAAGAGGCCTTGGCACAGAGCTATGGGACTTGAGCTAGTCCGAGACTTCATGGGGGAAGAAATTCTCTAATGAAATTTCGACACGTATGGGACCGGTGGTCCAACAAGCGTTGTGAGGCATTTGGGTAGCTACAATAAGTAGCGACTCCAGGTTAAAAAAAAAGGTTATAACGGCTAGGGATCCGACACGCTGGCCACATGTCACCCCTACACTGGCTAGAAGATCGTGTACCTCTATGATTAACACATGTGGATGTGAGGCCAGCAGCCGGCTGGTAGGCCAAAAGCCTGTCGAACCATAGAGTGAGTGAGTTATACCGTTTTCTCACGAGAAAACGAATGCCGCTAGAGCGAATTTTAAATTTAGGTTCTCACATAAACTACAGCTAATAATGGATATATTGCCCTGATTTTTGGAAGACACCTTTCTAGTTTTATCTAAATGTTATATCCCTAGTTTCGTTGCGAAAAATAGAAAATAGAGTCCGGTACACTGATTTTTTATTATTTTCGTTTTAGCAAACTCACACTCGTAATGATTCGATTATGCTGGTTCTGCCACATATATGCCTACTTTCAATGTGTCTAGCGAACTAACTGGCACCATCGAACCCAGAGTTTTATGGTCGCGCCGACATAAGCTCTCCATTCGTCCCTACCTTGAGATAATATTTTCAAGTCACGCATGTGTTGTCTTTTATTTTTCATCGCTATCGCGAAATACGGCACATTGACCTGAACACATTATACTCAAAGTGAACACCAAATAAAATTATTAATTTTCATACTGTATGTTCAATTTTTTGTTCTTACTTATAGACGCTTTACCATTTAGGTTATGTCGCGTCTACAATATTTAAATACAACAATTAGGCTACATATTAGCATCGTTATGTAGGCCTATCTGTCAAGTGTTTTCCGCACAAATAAACTTATGAAATTGTAATGATGCTATGAAATGGTGATTAAGAAAGTAATGAAGTTCCAACCCACCATATGCCTTAACATAGTATACAGAAAACATGGAGAAAAGCCTATATCAGGTTGATCGACACCGATATTTGTTCCGGACTGTCAAATACGGTACAACCGTCTGAGCTAACTCGCTCTGTTTTGTTAGAGTTATTAACATATCAAGGTTCGAAAGTGTGGTTTTACTGCCTAAAAGCAACTCTTTCATTATTAGTATTTAATCTTATTTGTTTTAACTTTTAGCCGTTTTGCTGGACGCATGGGTAGCGCGCCTTTCTGTCCCCTACTGTGATCTCTGGTTCGAATCCTAGCAGTTTCCGTGGGGTATTGGTGATGGATCACGCCGTAATTTTTCGGATTTTTCTCGAATCTCTTCCTTTTCCCGGATTTCATCCCATCAATACTCTGAACTCCTCTTCCCTCCCCCATTATGTCATTTTATTTCCATTCATTCAATTCATTTCACATTTAAGATCGCATTAGGTGGTTTAGCAATTCACAGGTGTTAAAAAATATGTGTTTGTGGTGATCTAATGGGACACACTCATCTACTCCCTTATGACTCCGAGCCTGTGTTTAATTTATGTCAGAATAGGGAGGGATTGTAAGCCCTTCCTTGAGGGCTTGGCCCAAGCCCAAATACTTGCGGTAGGAGACATGAGTGAATGCTTGATGTGTGTAGAACCTGGTACATCATAACATATTATATAACATTCTGGAGTAGATATCATCTCATTCATTCCATACAGTAAATATGGGTAATACAATAAAACGCTGTAGTAGGCTTACATATATTTCCAGCATTTACAATCGCTATTCATAGAATTTTGAATAATTAACTATTTTGTATTTACTGCACCCAAATTTGTATGCCTGCATAGAATAAAAATTGATTTATATAATATAAATAATAATAATATTAATAATAATATTATTGTTATTATTTATGTTGTTATTGTTGTTATTATTGTTAGTGTTATTATTATTATTATTATTATTATCATTATTATTAGAATGTCAGAGCAAAGATTGCCAAAAATTGTTATGGGATGGATCCCAATGGAAAGGAGGAAGACCGAAGAAAACTTGAATAGAAGGGGTACAAGCAGCTATGAATATCAGAGGAATGGAGGAAGATCAATGGATGGATAGAGAGGAATGGCGTTTGGTTTCCGGAAGACAACGGCAGCTGCCATGATACCGGATGATGATGATGATGATGATGAATTATTATTATTATTATTATTATTATTATTATTATTATTATTATTATTATTATTATTATTATTATTATTATTGGAAAGCTAATTGGAGGAAGTGGAAGAGGCAGACCTAGAGAATGTTGAATTGATGGAGTGAGGAGAAATATGGAAGCTAGAGATTTGAGGGAAGAATATTTAGACAGTAACCTCTAGCGACGAATCATTTTGGGTTGAAGGAGAAACACTATATTCTGGAACATTCCTAATATAAAATTATTATTTATTATTATTATTATTATTATTATTATTATTATTATTATTATTATTATTTCTGTTGTTTAAATAGGTTTTATAATGCAATATGAACATCCTGAGCCCATAATTATTTTAATTTTATCTTCAGGAAACCTTGGCGCAGAGCTACGGGACTTGCGCTGGTTCGAGTCTCCATGAGGAAGCAATTTTCTCATGGCATTTCGCCCAGTATGGGACCGGTGCCCACCCAGCATCGTGAAGCATTTGGATAGCTACAATAAGTAGCGGTTCCAGGTTGTGAAAATCAACTATAACGGCTGGGGAACCCGACATGCTGACCACATGTCACCCCTATACTGGCCAGATGGCCATCTACCTCTGTGATTAACACATGTGAATGTGAGGCCAGCAGCCGGTGGGTAGGCTAAGAGCCTTCAAGGCCTGTCGCTCCATGGAATTATCTATTTTCTATCCAATTCTGGTCATGCGATCCGTCATGAAATCTGCAACTTCCTCCATCCATGTTTATCACGATTCTCCCTCTTCTCCTCCCTTAAGGTTCCAATTCAAACGCCAACTTAGAAAATTTTTCCTGCGACATTATTTTCACGTCCCCAAACCATTGTAATTGTTTATAAACAACAAAATCTATTATAAACATCTGAATATCCATTTTTCCCTTCCTCTTCACCTTCATGGAAATAGTGCTACAAATATGTTTCCACATTAATAGAGATTCAATGAGTCCTGTCATCTGTAAAGCGAACGGTCCACCCTTCTACGTTCTCTTAGTTTGTATTTTATTAGGATATTTGGTATTCTATCAGCAGTCATTTACAGTTGAAAAATATAGGTTTGAAAAAGTGACAGAATTTAAGTATCTAGGCACTATGATAACGAATGAAAATATGATTAATATAAAAATCAATCATATATTGATTTTGGCCAGTAGAGGGTATTTTTTACATAAAAAACACTTAGTTCCCGATATCTAAGTCGTCAAACAAAAATAAAAATTTATAAAACCCTTTTGAGATCTGTTCCCATCTATGGCTCTGAAAGTTGGGCCCTAACAAAAAATTAAATTAGAATATTTTAAAGAAAAATATTAAGGAAAACATTTGGTCCAACATGCGAGAATGAAAATTGACGCATTACATAATAATGATGAATTATATAAACTATATGGTGATATAGACATATTTAGGGCAATTAAGATGGCTGGGACATCTCTACAGGAAAGAGGATTCAGACATATGTCGTAAAGTCACTCTGACAACTATAAATGGAAACCGAAGAGTTGGACGTCCTAATATTAGATGGCTGGACAGCATTTAACAGGACCTGAGACTGCGGGTGTACGAGGATGGAAAAGGAAGGCGGAGAATAGAGACGACTGGAGGTGCAGTGAAGGGGCGATCAAGGCCTGCAACGGACTGTAGAACCAAGATGATGATGATGATGATGATCAGCAGTCTTTCTATGGACATGCCAGTTTTTCTCAATGTTACTTTTTTTTCTGTGAGATTAAACACATTCATTTCTGCTTATATATATATATATATATGGAAGTTCGGGTAATGTGGACCCTTCTGTTTAAGTGGAGCGTATTAATATCTTCTTTAATTGATGCTGCCCTCGAATAGAAAAATTTTAACTTCTTCCCCTCATCAGTTTTGACGGATTCAAGGCCAGTTTATTTTATTCTTAGTGCGAAGAAGGGTTTATTTGTGATATTTATGAAAATGACCACTTTAAAAGTTTTTCAAGTTAAGGATCAATTCTTAATTCCTGCAAATGAATATTAAATGTATATTGAAAAAACTCCTAAATATATTATTTTATGTAGATGCTGTTTTAATATACTGATAAAGGGTTTGGTTTGATATTATGTGATATGGTGGCTGTATAAAACAAACATCACAAAGGAGTTCGGTTAATGTGGAGGACGTGGGTTCACTTTACACGAATACGTATATTTTATCAATGAGGATGCTATCTGTAAAAACCATTCACTTAATTAATTTTGTTTAATATCCTTGCAATTTTACTAAACCCAAAGACCTTCGCTTTCTGTAGTTGAATGACATGTGAATGATATAATCACCAATAATTTTTCAAAACATTAGATAAATATCAACGCTTTTTAAATATGATTAGTCATAAATATTTTCAGATTAATCTGTGCCTGTCTTTATAAATTAATAGAGTAAATAAACTTAAAAATAGACTAAAAGCTAAGGTGGACTCTGGGGTCCACTTCATCCGAATATGGAGGTTAAAATGGACCTTTCTTGTAATGGAAAAAAAGTTTATAAATTATAAAGATGTTTCCATTTTTTAATAAAATAACAATGCTATTTCGTAGTTACAACACTAAGGTGTCAACTTTTCAGATCATATAACTTTTGGTTCTAAGCAAACTCTTACTAAATTACTGAATAATATTGAAACTCTCATTGCTTCACCGCTGTTACAACCTGATCAGAAATTTACAGTTTTAAATTGTTCCATATCCAACTCTAATTTACCCGTTTCAAACTGTTCCATCAAATCAAATACCAAAAACATTTCTAGTGAATTGTGATAAACTTTTGAGAAGTGGACTTAAAGAAATTTTACATCTTCCGATAGATATCCCTGATCACATGTTATATACTGAACGTCGGAATAATGGACTTGGTTTATTTTATGCAACATGGAAAACAAAATTGCAGCATATAAACATTTGCCATATTCATTACCAAGACAATAATACATATATTACTACTCTCCGAAACCTAAAAGAGGAAAGTTTACAATGTGTGAGAGACGCTTTTAAAGAAATTTGAGACCAACCGGAACCTTTATAAATATTATAATAATTACACATATATTATAGGAACATTGAACCTAGTGATATCAATATTAATGCTCGAAGTCTTCTACCAGATGCAAGGGAACTAAGGAAACAACTAAGAGACAAAGAAAAAAAAACTTCTCTGGAGTCAACTTCCTCATAAAGGAAAATGCGTTGTTCACTAGAGTGAATATATACCAGCAAATCAATGGATTCGTGATCATCAGGGTTTGTCTTATTTCGAATGGAGAGGAGCAATTAAAATGCAAGCCAATGCATCGACGCCGACGGTGCGTTCTTCGCCGGGTAGATCTAGGAACGATGCCCTCTGTAGACGTTGTCGCAGAGAGCACGAAATCCTTGCACACGTCCTTGGGGCTTGTCTGTTTGGAGAATCACTGAGAAACATTCGGCACCACACTATTCGAAACATGAGGCAGAAGCCTTGCGAGATTATGGATTCACAGGTTATGAGGAAGTTCATGGTGTGGCCACTAATGGAAGTAACAGACGTATAGATATTATTGCATTTAGACCATCTTCTAAAATTGGTATGATATTAGATCCTACAATCCGTTCTTAGACTCATAGTGGCCAACTTGAGGAAGTTGACTGTGAAAAGAAAGCAATATATGAGCCAACAATTGACTATTACAAAGATAATTACCAATTAGATAGTATTGATGATCGGGGCAAGAGGTACTATATCAGGATTCTTAGCTAAATTTTGGAATTTCTTAGATTTGGTCAGAGTGTATATTTCTAAAATTGCCATCGCTGTCATTGGAGGATGAATTTCAATTTTAAGAAACCATCTTTACAAAATTTCTACTTTGTAGTATGTTTACTTCAATTACAATTCTAAAATTTTAAATGTATTTACAAAATGTATTTCATCAATTTCGAAAATTAATTGTCTGTATCATTTTGTCCTTGAGGCAATCCTCTAATGAGGAAAGTTGTATATAATATATAAAATAATCACTGTAATTAAACAAAATTCAAATCCCTTAATTAAAAGAAGAAAAACAACAAATTCAAAACAGGGGTCCAAATTACCCGAAGTTCCTCTCTCTCTCTCTCTCTCTCTCTCTCTCTCTCTATATATATATATATATATATATATATATATATATATATATATATATAATCCGTGGATGTTAGTACTCCCATTAAGAGAGTCTTTACAACATTTTCAGATTTAGCTGTTGGTTTTGTAGGTAATAGAATTAATTTACTCTCATGTATACTTAACATTTACATAAGGTTCACACCCTGTTATCACTTAACAAAATTACAGCTTAATAAGAAGGTGGTCTTCCAACTCTTTCAAAGTGATAACTTGGAAACAAAGATGTTCCCTATAATTAATTTCGTTGTGTTTTTAGAAGAAACCCACCCAAATTTAAATTCATGCATCTGACATGATCCTCCTCCAGAACAACACAAATTAATATTTCATTCTAAAAAATATTCAAACCTTGTGTAGATTAAAACAAAATTTCGCCCAACAAAACAAGGCATTAATATTCTATTTAACTACAGTCTTTAACATTTTAAGTCGTCCGCGTCACAATTCAAATCTCGGTGTGAAGAAGGCTACAAATTTTGCTCAAAAACCTCTTATTTTAGGCTTGAGATACTTTTACGCGCCTTAAATCTGTGACATGGACCCACAGTTTCAATTTCCATCAGAAGAAAGCCCTTAAAATACATCGATCACTTATAAACCCGCCAGCCTCGAAACCAGAGGTGAGCATCTCTAGTCGACTGAAACAGACACAAATCATAATAATATTGTAACAAGTTAATGAAAAACTGCGCTTCATTAAAAATTTGTTCGCTAATAATCAAGCAATCAATTGATTCGTTAGGTTTTTAAATATTTAAAACTTCTTCCTGTAGCTAAAATCCACTTTTATTTTCTACCTCCAGTCATTTGTATCTGCGCAGTTACCCTCCTAAGTGTAGTCTACTGTTCATCATTTCATGTCCTCCATTCATGTTTTCTAATGTAGGCCTATCCCTCGTCTTCTCTTCCCATTTGAAATACATCTAAATATACTCGGACGAACGGATCTGTGCCCCTTAAGCGCTGCAGTCGTTCTTAGAAAAGTTAACACATATTCTCACACCATTCCACGCACTACCTTCCCACCTCGTCAAACAGCAACCACGATAATTTTCCGAGTAGGGATGTTGCCAAACTTTCCCCAAATAGTGACATGGATCTTGAATATTGAACTATGTTAGACTGATTATTACTTCATATTTAAGTAGATCTAATGACGCCGATTGATTTTTATTATTTTGCTTAATAAATCCGTGCTACAATGTTTATGTTGAGTTGACAACACTGGACTGCAAATGTCCCCCAAGAAGGCTCAAAATTGTTACTGGTGGGAGGGGCGAAAGAAAAGAGAGAGAGGAGAGAGAGAGAGAGAGAGAGAGAGAGAGAGAGAGAGGAGAGAGAGAGAGAGAGATAGGTATGCAGTGAGGGAAATGGTTTACCGAAGCAGAAAAGGAATTAATGTTCAGTTCGCATATCTTACGGGGGCACAGATCCGTTGGTCAAACAATATTTTACTGGCAGTCTGTTTACTGCTGTTGGACTAGAAGTTATAATGCTCTCCTCCAGCTTCGAGGATCACAAGTTCAAACCTGGCCCGGGTCGACGAATATTTTCAGAGCCTAAAAATCAAGAATATGCTTCCTTTGGATGGGAAATAAAGCTATGGATCTAGCATCTTATACTACGGATCGTAAAAGAACTTTAAACCTGTACGAGGCCTCTGAACAAAATATCCTGAGATGATAAAGATAGTTCTAAAATATACTATTAATTCAATTAAATCAGAGATCGACTTTTTTATTTGATTGTATTCAATAGTCGCAGTTCCAGAACATTCTCAATCGTCAACTCCACAAAATTCTATATCTCTAGATGGGCAAGAATAAGTCGCAGTATATTATCGACGTAAAATTCATGTCACAGTAATACGGTGTTATGAAATAAGTTTACAGTGTTACTGTTCATTACATGAGCAAATGTTACGAAACAAATCTGGTATATTTCGTAACATTTACGATGTAATTGTATAACATTGTTTTCCAGTTTCAGGCCCTATTTTTAAATAATAGAATAGAACAGCCATCCAAAACAAGGTTGTAACCTCATTTCTTTTCCAGATTGAGTTATAAATGGAAAAAGTTCTTATTGCCTCATGGGATCATTATTTTTTCATGTAAGAATCAATTTTGAAAAAAAATGAGAGTGACTATATTTTACTTAGCGGCTATTCAATTATAGAACGAAAATTGAATAAAATTATTAATATTGACTTTATAAGGAATTATTCTAGTTTTACCTACAAACATATTTTTTCTATGAGATACTATACAATGATTTTTCTTCTTTTGATGGAGTTTAAACTCCTGTACAAGGGAAATTTCGTTTAAAGTATAAAAATATATTTTTTTTACGTTAATAATTGTTATTAACTAAAACAATTAACGAATCATTATATTCGTAATAATGTAGAATGAAAAATGTATATAACTTATTTTATTTACGTATTTCCAATGTTTACGCCTGTTTTTGTTTGGCTCTGAAACCTGGACTCTTACTACAGGCAAATTAAATAGGATAGTAGCTGCAGAAATGAAGTTATTAAGACCTTTTAGCGGGTTATACGCTTTATGACCACATGCGTAATGAAGACATCCGCAAAGCTCTCAATACACCAGCAATAACTGAAATCATCCAAATATACCAAACTAATTAGCATGAACACCTTAGAATGTCAAACAATAGACTCCGAAGCTACTCAAATACAGACCCACAGGACGAAGAGACCAAGGAAGACCTAAGAAGCAATAGAGGGACCAATTTCTATCCTGAAGCGGAACAGGACAATGGCCTAATCCATTACTGTAATTGATGATGATGTCTTTTTCTGTGTCTAAAGTTTTATTTTTCTTCTGAATACGTCGCTATCCATCTATACAATATCGACCAATCCTCTTATAATTACCCCTGTTCATATCTCTTGGATTCATGAATTGTGAGGCCTTCCTCTCTTTTTTCTCCCTGGCAGACACCATTCCAGCTAATATTTCTTTTGTATTCTTCTTATATTCGCTACTAGTTCAGTTGCTTATATCTGACATGATCCAGTACAGATTCTTAACATTAATTTTTCCCATATTACATCGTTGCTATGTTTTTTATAATTTTTCGAGATATCGCTTAATCACCTAAAAAAATAAATTTACATTTACATAAGTTTTATTTATAAATTGTTAAAGCTATTTACAGAAATTGTTGATCATACAGTCATTACAGGGGTAACATGTGGACAGCATATCGGGTTTTCCTAATCGTTTTACCTGGTTTTCTCAACCTGGAGTCATTATTCGCCCCGCACCGTAGCCGAGTTGTTAAAGCAAGAAGCCTCGGCGCAGAGCTATCGGTCTTGCGCTGGTTCCAGTCTCCAAGGGGAACAAATTTTCTCATGGTATATCGGCCGGTATGGGACCGATGCCCACCCAGCATCGTGAGGCATTTGGATAGCTACAATAAGAAGCGACTCCAGGTTGAGAAAACCAGCTGTAATGGCTGGGGGACCAGATATGCTGACCACATGTCACCCCTACACTGGCAGGATGACCATCTACCTCTGTAATTGACACATATGGATGTGATGCCAGCAGCCGCCTGGTAGACTAAAGGCCTTCTAGGCCTGTCGCGCCAGGAGGAGACGAGGAGTCATTATTCATTGTAGATATATTTAGGGCCTACTTAAATTCCTCACTATGCTGGATGGGGACCGGTCACATACTGACCGAAATTCTGCGAGAAAATGTATTCCTTCATGGAGACTCAAATCAGTGCGAGGTGCGGTAGCTCTGCATCGAGGCATGACGAACTCCACATACGGAATTATATTAAAAAATACAATTATATAATAAATGTATGGATATTAATTCACAAAAAGTTGTGATATATTTTATGCATCAGTGTGCTGGGATCCATTGTAAAATCATGCAATTTCTTAAAATAAAAACAATGTAAAACTGTAATCGGCGTTAAGACTTTAGCAAATTCAGAGGGAATCAAGGTATTGAAGTACTACTCATGAAAAGGTTTTTCATTTAACAAATATTCATTGATCCTAACTTGTACACACCGAAAATGATAATTGTGTGTGTCAACGCTCTAGCGGCCTCAATTTTGTTTTATCGGAACCAAATTCGGCATATAGCAATAAATTAAGAAAACTAAGGTTGAATTCGTTAATCTGTAAAATCGGAATATTATGAGTGGGAATTAACCAGAAACGAATATTCAAAAATAGCTTTAACGTTACAATTTTTTTTATGTTTTGCAAAGAAACTCGATATATATAAAGGATACAGGGAAAGAACCAGGTAAGTCACTTTTTTTCCTTGAAACCTATAAAACTTACTTTTAGTTGTACAATATCCATTTTTCTATATCTGAATGCCACTTTGGAAGTAAATAAACTGTATCTTTTACTGTTTCGCAATTCTAATTGATAGTAATTTCCATGAGGAATCTATTGATACCTCAAACTTCATTTGGACAAAAAAGTCACTTACCTGGTTCTTTCCCTGTACCCTTCATACCATTTAATTAAAATGAGAAAGTTATTCTCAAAATATGAGCGAAATCCGACTATTAGAAGTGGCGGTTTATTAGAAACCCATAATTTAAAAATTGTCTAGCGGCCTCCATAACTACATACATAAGATTTAATTAAGAGAAGAAAGATAATTCCGTAAACGAGCAAAATCGGACATTATTTCTATTTGCTGAGAAATTAGCTTAGTTTACGCAGGAACTCCATGAAGTACTTTCTCCTTTTATAACGCGATGTGTAGGGTTCTAATGTAAAACTACGTATTTTTTGGTGCATCAACTTGATGCACTTCAGGTCGATGTGAATCATCCTTACAAGCCTACCTGAAACGAGCAAGCTAAAGGGACTCCAGTGAAGCCGCGTCAGGCGTAGCAAGTCGGGGGTGGATGATGAAATGTTTTGAAATAACAAACAGGACTCGGACCTAAAAATGGTCCGGACATTTATAATGAATGGAAAAGTAAAGACTACCACAATGACTGTTAAATCTTAAGATACAAGGAAAACGACCACGAGATAGACCACGAGAAAGATGGATTAACCAAGTGAAGAAAAGACTACAAGAAAGAGGATACGACTGGGAAGAACTAATATGAAGGAAAGCATAGGAAGATAGAGATGGTTGGATGCATACTTGAAATCCGAAAGGAGGACACGATAAGAGGGTGACGATGACAAGAAAGTAGAAACTTTAGTCCGGGTTAAGTTTTATTTTCAGATTGACTGATTTTATTACGGTACACTATGTATATATTTTACTGTGTTCGATTGTTGTGACGTGAGAATTTGACCCAGTTTGTGTTGATAAGTGAATGAAGACAGCATAGTGTTAAGAACAGCTGATAGACATCGTGTTCACACATTTGCATTCTGGTTAGAATAGCAGCTTTATTATGCTAATCTACTTGCAAATATAACGTACTCCAGTTTATTAATTCCCCTCAAAATACAAGTCCTTGTAAGTGGCGCATTCTCGCGGTCAACTAAAACTAACTTTCACATCAAATATTTACCATATTTCTTTCATTCGTGTCACAGGCAAGTAAATTGTCTGTAGAAATGGTACTATTGGGTAGAGCGGGAAGAAAATCAAGAATGGATAAAACTAGAAACCATAGAATTAGAGAGACTATGAAAGTGGATAAGAATATTCTTGAAGTAATCGAAGAACGAAAATTAAGATGGTTTAAAAAAAAGTCCTTGGCACGACAGGCCTAGAAGGCCCTTGACCTGCCAGCAGACTGCTGACCTCACATTCACATGTTAATCACAGAAGTAGTTGAGCATCCAGCCAGTATAGGGGTGTCATGAGGTCAGCAAGTCGGATACCCCAGCCCTTATAGCCGGTTTCCTCAACCTGGAGCCGCTACTTATTGTACCTACCCAAATGCCTCAAGATACTAGGTGTGCACCGGTCTCAAACTGGCAATTCCATGAGAAAATTTCTTCCCCTATGGGGACTCGAACGAATTTAAGTTCCGTAGCTCTGCGCCAAGGCATCTTACCTTAACCACTCGACTACGGTTTGGATACGTTAAAAAATGGGAGAAGACAGAATTACAAAAACTATTTTTGAATGGAATGGTGAAGGCAGAAGAAGAAGAGGAAGTCCACAGGAAAAATGGATGGATGGGATCAGAAGAGTATAAGTTGAATGGAATTGACGGAAGAAGAATTGGAAGATGGATCGGTTAAAGAATGAAGATATAAGAACAGAGTTAAATATATATCCATTAAATGATAAAATCAAAGGATATAGAGAAAAATGGTTTAGACATGTAAAAGGAATGAACGTAACAAGATTACCAAAAGCAGCATTTAACTACAAGCCAAGAGGTTCAAGGAATGTAGGAAGGCCAGTGAAAAGATAGACAGAACAACTGTGAGGTGGAACAGGCATTTTGCCTAGCCTGTGAAGTGAAGAAGAAGAGAAAGAAGAAGAAGAAGAAGAAGAATTGCAAGACAGGAATTTTTGGAAGAATAAGATTACTTACGATTAAATTGGAAGTTAATGTAGTGTAAAAAAAGTCCTAGTAAAAAAATAATCGGTAAAAATACTTTCCTAGTAAGTTGAACTTGCTCCGAATGGGGATAATCAGTTACGTCCGATAGTTATTTTTTCAGGTCCTTTTCCAAGGAGCAAGTCCTCCGAGAGGGACTTTAAGCCGTGGGTCTCGAGTCTGAAGATTTTCAGGCTCGTAAAAGATCCTTAAGCCTAAATAAAGAGACCTCTAAGCAAAATTTACCGACATCAACATCTTAATAACACATTAGTTGCCTGTCAGATGTCTCATTGGGTCGATGTTTTTTTTACTCCATGCCATCCTTGACATCTACGAGCAAATAAGCTAACTAACAATTAACTTGGTCTAGTAACTCCTTATAAAGGAGAGGCTATGGCTCAACAATGGGCTACGCCGTAATAGAAAAAAAGAATAGATTTCCGCCCCAAGTACTTTTGGGCCATGCATTAATCCGTCCAAGGATATGTCCATTCCTAGCTAATTCTGTCCCATCATGTTTTCTCCCTTCTTCCACTATTTAACGCTGAAGTCAAATTGCTTGATTATTTAATGAGGACTCACTATGCATGTAGCCTATTTGTGTTCTAAAGCAGAATCAACTGTCGTATCTTCAAGTACAATGGACTCGTCTCATCATCTGCAGATGATAGACCTAAAATGAAGAATGAAAATGTTTATGAAATTGAAAAAGTTGGAATAGCAGAGTAAAAAAGTCTGTCGATTTTTAAATTAATTATTCGCAGCCACTTGTAGTTCTCTTGGTCATAACTGCAAATTCTGTCTGTACTGTTGGACGAAAGGAGGTACAGTATACAAAACTATTATATACTCCACAGATGTTATTTAACATTTTCCAATACTGTTGTTTTAACACAGTTCCAATAATGGATCATATTATAATATTATAATGATATTGTAAAAAGAAAAATTAATGCCTGAACGAGGAATCGAACCGTGGACCTCTAGTTCTCCAGACTAGATTGAGAACTAGAGGTCCATGGTTCGATCCTGGTTCAGACATTCATTTTTCTTTTCACAATAAAGAATTGTTAATGTTCGTGCCAGGTCTAGAATGATGTAGTGGGCTGCAAACTAGTCTGGAGAACTAGAGGTCCACCGTTCGATTCCTGGTTCAGATGTCAATTTTTCTTTTCACAATAGCATTATAATATTACTCTACGTAATCCGAGGACTGTTGAACACTAAGATTTTATGGTTATAACGGCTTTAAATCGACAATCAATGAGTCGTCAATAATAACTGCACGTCCAAAAGACAAACCATTAAACAACTTCAAATATTGTTCATTTTCTAATTTGTGTTAACAGTAGGCGCTACTCTGTGGTAAATTCAGAACACTGTATCTTACGCCATCAATTCTTAGGTTAGATAGCTGTTGAGCAGAACGACTTACGAATTTTGAAATTTATGGGCTGAATTGACGCAAGTCTTTCCCGTAAATATGTTTACAGGAAGAACGGAACTGGCATGGCCCCGCGCCGAATTGTATTATGGCAAGATTATTTACCTCTGGGAGTCTAATAATAATTGTGGATTTTTATTTTTAACTAAACGGTGTGTTTGACATACATATTTGAGAGGTTAGGAAAACAAATCTTTGGCTCGTTCCACCGATGACAATTTTTCGTATATTTTCTACATCGTCATGGCAAATCATGGAATTAAAGAATTATTCTAACTTTGGTTTAAATATATTACCACGTTTCCCTTTTCCAAAACCAACGTGGATAAAGGGAATTCAAGACAACATGAAGAAGAGAAATATGACAGATGCAGACACGCAAGATCGGGAAGTGTGGAAGAAAAATAAATGATATATTTTCGTTGAGGATACCTGTGTATGTAAATAACAGACACAATCCTGAAATAAAATATATATAGTATATATATATATATATATATATATATAAACATCACGCTTTTTCTGCATCTATTAATTGGTATTTCTAGCTTAATATATTATTATTGTTATTATTAATAATATGATGATTATTGTTATTATTGTTGTTATTGTTATTTTTTTCGATGCCACCTGTTTATCATTCAACATTTCGTATTCTCTCCTGGCATTGGCGTATTGTAACACAATTCTGAGGTTGGGGCGCCTGGAAGGCGGAGTTACGCTGCCCCAATGATATGATGGGTGATGATGCGCCAGGAGAGGCCTTAAACCTAAACTTAATCTAATGAGTTGAATATGATATTGATAATAATGATGTTCGGGGACCGTTAGGGCCTTAAAGTATCCTGACATTTGTCTTACAGATGAGGAAAAACCCGAAAAAACCTCACCCAGGAAACTTGTCCCGAGCGGGGGTCGAACCAGGGCCCGCTGCGTGACAAGGCAGCACGCTACCTCGAGACCACAGCGGTGGACCTTACTATTATTATTATTATTATTATTATTATTATTATTATTATTATTATTATTATTATTATTATTATTATTCACGAAATCGTCAAAGCCACGAGGTCTAATGCAGGTCCCAATATGATTTTTATTCTTATTAACCCTAGCATTACCAACGGGTAGGGGGACTTGGTAGATCTACTGACTCAATATTTATAAGGTATATCCAGGTCCATTGACATATAAACTTGAAATTAAAGCTAATTGTTCATTACTGCATTTACAATACAATTGAGTGATTATAGAATTTGTTAATTCAAATTAATTAATTCGATTTTATTCTCCATAGGCCTTAAAATACGAATCCATGTTTCGCAAACACTTTTTAAATATACGCATTTTCATATTTAAATTATTGTAATTTCAGATTTGGCTCCATAACCTGGATTAATGTACTGAAGTTAAAATAGAATATTTAACCAATATACGCTCATTTACGAAGGAATAATGCGTTGTTTATAAATCATTATATTGTATACACCTGCACTTGTGTATAAATTGCCCTTACTAGTTCATGGAATTGTATGATAGGCCTACTGATTTTATCTCTGTCAGTCGCCAGCAGGTGGCAGAAGTCATTATTGACCTACTTTTTCTTACTTTGTCTTTTGTTCAAGAAACTTTAATAATAATACGCAATTATTTAGTTGGCGCGTGTCTCTTAACCTTTCATACAACAATGACATTAGTATGAAATTGATGAATAATAAATTGATTTTGTATCTTAAAAAGCAAAATTAAACATAGGCTCAATTCTGGAAATGCATGCTATTATGCATTGCAGAGACTTTTGATGACCCAACTCCTTTCAAAAGACGTTAATCTGAAAATATATAAAACTATTATTCTACCAGTTACATTATATGGATGCAAAACATGGACTCTTACTTTAACGGAAGAGAGCAGATTACGAGTATTTGATAATAAAGTACTTAGGAAAATGTTTGGACCAAAGAGAGATGAACAGACAGGTGAATGGAGAAGACTACATGGTCTCTATGGAAGTCAGATATAATAAGAGCAGTTAAGTCTCGTAGACTGCGGTGGGCAGGACATGTTGAGCGTATGGGGAATGAAAGACGTGCATGGAAGCTTCCTGTAGGAAAGCCAGAGGGAAAACGCCCAGTTTGTAGACCAAGAATGAGGTGGGAGAATAACATTAACCATGATTTGAGGGGAGTAGATTATACAGGGAATGATTGGAAAGCATTAGCTCAGAATAGGGATGTATGGAGAGCTTATGTCCGCGCGGCATGAACCTACGGGTTCGATAGTGCCAGTAAGTAAGTAAAAGCATTCTGGCTTGTACCGTACATCCCCATGTGGGAGTTATTAAGCAAGCTGATGTATCGCCTATTTTCCTATAGATATCAGCGAGTGACAACTGGTTGCCTCAACCCTTCTAAAAGGCATCTAGGGTATTACTTCTATAGAGAAAAAAATATTAAATTTTGCTCAACATCATCATCAGCAGCAACACAACAACCGTGGGTGGGCCAAGGCTTCCTTCAGAGTTTTTTCTGCAATCTTCTCTATCTCTGGCAACTTCGTGGTCTCGATGTAGCGGGCCCGGGTTCGATCAACGGTCAGGATATGCTTCCTGGGTGAGGTTTTTTTCGGTTTTTTCCACACCTGTAAGACAAACGCCAGGAAACTTTAATACCCAAAACGGTCCCCGAACATCATCTGGCTATCATTTTCACCTGATTATATTAAGTTTATGATTAAGGCCTCCACTAGCGCTTCATTACCATAATCACCTATCATATCATTGAGGCTGCGTAATCCCGCCTTCCAGGCGCCCTACTTCAGAAGTGGGTTTCATTATGACATTGCCAGGACTGAATACCGGAAATCTCAAAATGACAAAATCGTGGCATTGAATAAAAAAAATGATGTCCTATTGTACTCTATCCACCCATCTCAAATTCAGCCATCCAGTTCTCCATCTTCCTTCTGGTTTACCAATCATCCCTTCCATTTAGTTGACAAAATACCTTGGCCTTTAACAGGGCAATTGGAGCTTTAATTATAATAACAGGCCTTATTAAATGATTCTATCTCTATAATCAAGAACTAATTTTTGTAGGAATAACAATATATAATTCTTCTAACTACTTAATCTTTAGTCGTCTTCTGCGTATGTTCTGTCCAACTTAGTTTATTTTAATATCTGTAATGATAACTGATTATTTATACATGTTATATACGTTGTTATATTTCATTCGCTAGTCTCCATTTTCCTTAATAGGTCCATTAATCCTTCGAAAAACGTCTCTTTAAAAAAAACAGCCAATCGAGATTTGCCATGCTCAGTCATCAACCCAGGTTTCACTGCTTTAAGTTAGCACTGGTAATAAATTTTGCTCAGGGGCTCTAATTTAGACTTGAGGTTCTTTTACGACCCCGAAAATCTTCAAATTTGAGACCTGTGCTTGAAATCCCTCCGGGGATTTTTCCCTTGGATTTTTCTATTCTAAAAATTCATCGACCCCAACTGATATTAAACCCGCGACTCTCAGGACTTTAAGCAAGGAACTTAACCTTCAGATCCTGATGTTATTTTGACCATTAAAAAAATGCAATTACATTAAACGGTTTTGTTACTTGAAGTCAAGGCCTGTCATATTCGGGTCTGAAAGCTACCATCTGAACTCTTGTTTTGTTATTCTAGATAACATTTATTATATTCAAAGTAATGCCTTTATTGTATGTTTAACAGCTGCAGTATATGGAAATAACGTGCATGGAATTTGTATAATATGAATTTATAAGTGGTTTATTCAAATTTTACTTTTTTCTTTAATTTTTGGGAAACTGGAAAGTAAATGATTGTATTGTCAAACCGTAATAGCACGTGCCTCTTCGCGCATGCGCCTTGCAACATTTTTTCTGTGAGATCTAAAGCCATGAGTGCATTATCCTTAGCGAAACAATTGCGCTTCTAACCCACATTACATTCTGTATTTACTTCATAATAGACCAAAGTCGTTCTTTCTTTTTTGTCAACATTAAAGCTTACTTAATGAGCGATGAGGGCATAGCGTTCACTCAACACCCCTATGCTCACCGCTGTGCCCCCTTTTACCCCCTAAAACCATTCTATCACTTTTTCCATTGTCCATGAGGTCGATGAGTCAAATCTATGTAATGTTAACAAATGACAAAGAGAAAACACCATGATGTGAAGGGAGGAGAATCGAGGGGCGGTATTCAGACAATGAATTGACCCCTTCTTTGCAAATCTTCCCCTCTCACGCATTTGAAATACTCATCCCACCACTTATATTTCAGATTGGATCCCTCAATTTTCAACTTGGTTAGACGTTTGCAGATGCTTTTTTTTTTTCTTTCTTTTAGCCTTTGTGTTCCTTTTTTAACCATGATGCTGGATGACGTGGAAAAAATGGAAAGAGGGCTCATTGGGTGGAGAAAGGCACAGAGATTTGAGCGGTTACGTGCGTTCTCTGCTCCTGTTCTACTAGTATTATGTTCCTGTTTGACCAAGTTTTCAAAAAACCTGAAATAATAAAATTATATTATTTAAGCAAAATATTGGAAGTTCAATATTTTATCAACATCATCAAAATATTTTAGATTATTTTTTCTGAACCTGTTCCCGAAACCTCAAACCTTGACATGACCATTGTTATTTTGGTCTCCCTGTGTTTCTGAACATTACCGTACGGCCGGAGCTAAAAAAAGGGTGCATCGGTGCACTAAAAAAAAGTCGCTTTTAGGCGCTTAAATGGCTTACGTTGCCTAAAACCATAACAAATTCGCCAAATTAATGTACACAAAATTGAATAGGCCTATTTCAAACAATCCTACAAAAAAGTGAACGACAGCATATGTCTATCTTTCACGGATAACTCGCAATAACCATTTTTGTCTTTCAACTTATTGATATCAAGCATATCGGGATAAGTAGATTCCCGGGCAACGCCGGGTAATCAGCACGAAGTATCTAAAAATAACTAACTCACTGGCTCTATCAAACACGTAGGTTAATGACCGCGCGGATTTACGCTCTCCATACATCCCATTCCTGAGCTAATGTTTTCCAATCTCTCCTGTATAATCTAATTTCCTCAAATCATGGATAATGTTAGTCTTCAATCTCAATCTCAGTCACAAACTGGACGTTTTCCCTCTAGTTTACCTACCAGAGGCTTCCATGCACCTCTTTCATCCCCCATACGTGCCACATGTCCTGCCCATCGCAGCTTAAGAGACTTAACTGTTCTTATTATATCTAGATTCCTATACACATCATGTAGCTCACTATTATGTAATTTTCTCCATTCTATCTCTGTTCATCTCTTTTCTGGCCCAAAAATTTTCCTAAGAACTTTATTCTCAAATATTTGAAATCTTCTACGATATAAATTTATAATTATTTTTCTTTTAACTTGTTCAACTAAACATAAAAACACATTTCATTTATTTAGGCGCAGCAGCACACGCCGGGTATTAGCTAATATCTAATAAAATAGAGAATGCCTAAAGATGTTGAAATTCTCCAGTTTTAATATCCTTTTGTATTATGAAGATAAATCTTCATCATCATCATAGTACATTCACGAAATTTAGATCATTTGTTGAACTGCTTTGGCCTCAAGAGAAACGTCATCCAGAAGTCTTTTGAGTGGATGTCCTGGTCTTCTTCTGCCTGCAGGTTGATATGTTAGCATTTATTTGGGTATCCTGTGATCTTCCATTTGATGAACGTGTTGCATCCATCTTGACTTATAATCAGAAATTTTGTTTTCTAAAGGTTCCATGTGTAATTCTTCTAAGATGTCTTCATTTTTTTTGTGATCTAGTAGTGTGTATCCTGCAGTCCTCCGAAGGTATCTCATATCAGCAGATCTAAGTCTATGTATATCCTTCTTGCTTCAACGTCCATGCAAAAGAGTTGGAAGATCCAGTATTTTATACACTTTTAGTCTTGAATGTTTTGGACTAACTGTGGCTTGAAGATAGAATTCATTACCCCTAAAATTCTTTAAAAATGAGATACTTTTGCATTTACATCCTTTTCTTCATATGAGACATTGCATCCCAGATATGTAAAAAATTATTCACCTGCTCCAAAATGTTATTGTCAAGTACAACTTTACTTCTGGCAGGATCTACACCTTGAAATGCCATAATTTTTGTTTTCTCTGCAGATATCTTCAATACATAAGACAAATCATAATAATGTAAAATAGTTTAAATTCATACAGTCCTTGGAATAAATGTATCTAGGGGCTGAGCGGTTTACTATTGACTTGCAACCTTAAATTCGTTTCCGAGCAGCAGTAAAGTTATTTTTCTTTTATGTGAGTGATATTGTTTTATTTAACAACACTATTTAAAGTTTAAGGTCATTAGCGTTCCAATTTACATCTATATGTGAAAGGCCGATACATTTTACTCAAAGGCATCTGTTTTTGGACATTAGGCACTATTTCATGTCTTAAATCTACGGTTCTTTTTTTTTCCTACCGAAGTATTCCATATTCAGTGTTTTTACGGAGTGAAAAATCCACCGATCTCTGCTGAGTTTAAACCCATGAACCTTGGAACCAGAGCAAACATCGTAACTACTAGTCCTTAAGAACCGATAGGCGGATTTTTTTTTGTTTTCCACTCATTCGTGATAAGATTAATTCTGCGGCCCATTCAGCCTCCTGTAAAGTAGCACTATTTTTAGATATGAATATTAATATATACTTTTTAGATATAAATAGCATCCTTCTTGAGTCATTCCCCCAAGGTCTTCATGCTAAACGGGTAGTTCTACTTTCTATAAAGCCATTTTTCATTTCAATCCACGTTCAAATCTAATTTCATAATACACCCTGCACAAATATGTGCTTGTGTTCCACTGCTACCCACTGCACTTTCCGTTCTTCAGTGGACCGCATAGGATATGTGTATGTTGAAGTATTGGTTTGTTATTAATTTAAATATAAAAAGTTATCCCTCTACAGGCCTTAGGAGACCCTTTGGGTAAAATGAGGATAAGATGCAATCTACCTAGATAATCGGCACGAGATGTCAGCTGAGTTGTCAGTACTGCTTGTCGGCCGCCTTTACCCCACAACAATGTTTGGTACTCATTTATGTTTGACACTGAGTCGGCCCCAAGGCTGTTGGCGCCAGAACGTTTAGGGAAGTTAAAAAATACTGATCCAATGGTGATAAGAGTCATCTACCTTCTGTATTGTTGAGTATTGCCTCAACCAGTAGGCTACGGTGCGCTCTAATTTAATTATATGTAATTCATAATTGTATCGACCGCTGTGGATTACTCGTTATGTTCCTTGACTCTAGTTCTGAGGGACAGAGGTTCAAACTCGGCCTGGGTCGATGGATTTTTAGGACAAGTCCTCCGAGAGGGACTTTAAGCCGCGGGTCCAAAGTCTGGAGATTTTCAGGCAAGTCTGAATAAAGAGGCCTCTGTGCAAAATTTATATCCATGTCCATGTGTCGTAAAAAAAGTGTGTGATATAGTGGAAAGAACACTTAGCAAGGATGAATGAGAACGGAATACCGAAGGCAGCAAACAACTATTCGCCACAAGTAAGAAGAAGCTTGGGAAAACCAAAGAAAAGATGGAAACAGCAGCCATTTGGAGCCGGACAGGCTAACAAAAAAGCCTAAACCGTGACGAAGAAAAAATAAGAAGAAGAAGAAGAAGAAGAAGAAGAAGAAGTGTGATATAAGTTAAAAATCCTCTCCTGACAATTTGTGTATATGTAAGGCCCATGTGGCGTGGAGCCTGTAAAAGTAGCTACATTATGTATTATGTGTTGTTAAATCAATTATTAAATATAATTTCCTTCAGGATAGCTGTCATCTGTTTTGACGTGGAGGACTCTCATTCGGTAAGGCGAATGAATAGAGGTCTTGGGGCTAAACCACCGCAATCTATTCTCAAACTTTAAAATAGCGGATGATAATTGTTAATGCCTTTATGAATTAAACCTGATGAAGTAGAAGAGAAGACCTTAGGTCTTGACTTCAACAGGTAAAGTAAATTATTTATTGTTGTTATTACCATTATTATTATTGTATTGACTTAGGCTTTCACGGCCGGAGTTATAATGATGATCTTCTTGAAGAAGATTTTCCGGGCTGAGGCCGTGATCTTGAGGCTTGAAGTTCCCAGACGTTTCGCCAAAGACTGCGTCCAGCATCCTCAGTCTCAAGACAACCCTTGAGGATGCCGGATGCAGTCTCTGACGAAACGTCGGTGAACTTCAAGCCTCAAGACCACGGCCTACAGCCGGAAATTTTCTTCTCGATCATTATTATTATTTTTCATTTTTCATTAATTGAGAATTTTCCTCATCATTGAGGTTTTTCTAGCCAATATCAATAATTAACACGAGTTTTAAAAAAATATACAAATGACTACGGGCTTATCAGTTTGTAATACATATTCACAAATCTCCCTTAAATACAATTAATTGAAACTATCCATCGTTCTCTGTTCCTCTGTGTCTTGATCCGTTACACCAAATTTTCTCATTCAATGTTGAATGTTAACTAAATATATGATCACACGTAGAAATACATTATACAATGGAAATGGACAGCTTATGACAATTGAGGGAAATTTTGAGGAAGTGGCTGAATTCAAATACCTAGGAACAATAATCACAAATAGGAATGAGATGCACAAAGAAATTAAACATAGGCTCAATTCTGGAAATGTGTGCTATTATGCATTGCAGAGACTCTTGATGTCCCAACTCCTTTCAAAAAACGTTAAACTGAAAATATATAAAACTATTATTCTACCAGTTATATTATATGGGTGCGAAACATGGACTCTTACTTTAAGGGAGGAAAGGAGATTACAAGTATTTGATAATAAAGTACTTAGGAAAATGTTTGGACCAAAGAGAGATGAACAGACAGGTGAATGGAGAAGACTACATAACAATGAACTACATGGTCTTTATAGGAAGTCAGATATAACAAGAACAGTTAAGTCTCGTAGACTGCGATGGGCAGGACATGTTGCACGTATGGGGAATGAAAGACTTGCATGGAAGCTTCTTGTAGGAAAGCCAGAGGGAAAACGCCCAGTTGGTAGACCAAGAATGAGGTGGGAGAATAACATTAACAATGATTTGAAGGAGGTAGATTATACAGGGAATGATTGGAAAGCATTAGCTCAGGATAGGGATGTATGGAGAGCTTATGTCCGCGCGGCCATGAACCTACGGGTTCGATAGTGCCAGTGAGTAGGTAAGTAAGTAATGTTGAATGTTATTCTTCCAGGTTATTCGTGGTCTTCATTTTCTGATTCTTTCAATTTTTCATGTATGGACGGCCTTTGGTAGTCTTCCATCCTGCATTCTTTTTACGTGTCCATACCATATTAGTCTTCTGTGTTCAATCTCATCCATTATACCTCTTTTTGCATTCATCCATTTTCTAATTTCTGTATTTTTTATTCTTTCCAGTCGAGATTTCCTGGCAGCTCTTCTCCAAAAGGGGGCACGCCGTAGCGTAGTGGTTAAGGCACTGAGCTACAAGCCGGAGGGTCGAGGGTTCAAGTCCCGTTGGGGTCAGGATTTTTAAACTGACCCAAACCCTCTGGCGGCACTATGGCCCTGGGGTAGATTCAGCCCCTAACGGAAATGAGTACCAGATGCTTGTTCTGGGGGTAAAGGCGGCCATCACGCAGGGCTGACAACCCGGCTGAAAAAGTGCCGATTGTCTAGAAAAAGTGGGAGCCTTAACCTCCCACTATCCCAAGGGCCTCCGGGTCTGTTGTGGGATCACTTTACTTTACTTTCTTCTCCAAAAATCCATTTCAACTTCAGTTATTGTGTTGGCATGTTGGTGTCATTGTCCAAATTTCCAATCCATATAGCAGTATACTTTCTACTTATAAATTAGTTGTTTTATTCTGTTAATTATGTTTTTATTCTATAATAACATTTCTTTGGTTTTACTTCCATTACTTATCTTTACAACCAGGAGATTGGATGGACTGACAAAATTGGCTATTGGGAATCGGACGACGTCAAAGACATTAATCAACCGATGATCTATCTACTTATCCTTATTTATTATTATTATTATTATCATTATTATTATTAGTTCTGGTTTGCTGTTATTATTAATTAGTCAAATAGTAGTACTGTACCCTAGATTGTGAACTTAATCCATTTTTCCTGTTTTTATTTATTTTTTTTCGGTATCAAGAATAGACTTACTTATTCTTAGCATTTCTCGCATATTTAAAATTCCATAAATTATTTCCTTTAAGATGTTATATATGTGAATGAAAGTCGGAAAACAGGAGAGCGGTTAGAGTAAGTGATGATGGGGAGAGGAGAGAGAGGCGGAAAGAGAAAAAGAATGAGATGAGAGAGAGAGTAGACGAGAGAGAGAGAGAGAGGAGATGAGAGGCGAGAGAGAGGAGTGAGGAGAGAGAGAGAGACTTGGACAAAAAAGAGATGAAGTAAGATCGGGGAATAAATACACAGTTATTTTTTTTCTGCTAGGACAGAGCTGCAATGTTGCCATGATTGTGAATAACAAACATTACATAATGTTTGGAAACGTTGTGTAACGCACGGTTATATCGTAACATCTTCACTGTTCACTGAACATCAACTGCTGTATTGTTATCACTGATCTACAGTTACGCCATTCAACATGTTGATATCCTGGTTTCTTCATTTTACCAGATAATCTCAACGATTGAGAAACCAAACCTATTGTCATCTCTCATCTTATAAAGTGAACGTCTCAATTAGAAACAGTTTATAAACTGTTTGCATTTTTCAGATGCATATAGTTAGAGCAAGCATTTTTAAAAGTAGTCGCCTGTGGCCACGTATATCCTTTTGCGTTTTAGTGAATTCCCAAAGGATATAAATATTGAGGTTTATCTTCAGGACAAGATTTAAAAAAATACTTTTCTTCGTCGATTCTTCTTAGTAGACACAGAAAATGACTACGACAAAACGATATGTGTGTCACACACAACACACACACACACACACACACACACACACACACAAAACACACACACAATATATATATATATATATATATATATATACAGGATGTTGCAAAAAAACCACCGACAACGAAGGTGAGGTAGTATATTGAGATATGTGGATAATTTTTAATAACGTACCAATGTCCGGAAATGATGCGTTGTCGCATTATGACTAGTTAATTATGTCTCAAGATCAGTGTTAGATCGAAGGATTTGAAGACTGGTTACTTGACAACGCCTCACAGGTACGGAACCTGTGGTACGTGGAATTTGCAACGGAATGAGGCTGCAACACGAGGAGCTCCAGCTGTCTTCGATGCCAATGCTAGGAGACATTTGGATAGCATGTATCCAGGTTGAAGTGTACCAGTCCTATGGACTCCGAGATCACCTGTTCTTAACCCTCTCGACTACTTTTTGTGGGACGACATGAAACACTTTGTTTATTAGACTCCAGTAGGGACACGTATGGATCTTATAGCCCGAATCCACGCTGCTGCAAAAATAATTCAAATGCGGCCAGGTGCAGGAACGTCTGCAATGAGATGAGAGGTAGATATTTTGAAAACTTCATGTGACTGTTACAGTATTGTCAAGTACTGAGTCTTGAAATCCAACTAACAGAACTCCTGAGAAGTTAGCTACTCATAGTGTGAAAACGCATCTTTTCCGGACATTGGTACCTTATTAAAAATGATCAACATGTCTCAATATACCACCTCACCTCCGTTGTCGGTGTTTTTTTGCAACACCCTATATATATACATTGAGCAGCAGAGAAGGCACTATTAAACATTCATTTTAACCGTTACCGGGCAAGGATTGTCTTTTCGCAAACCAAGACGCTTTGAAGGATTATGCGGTTATGGTGTGTGAGTTGAAAGAAAGCGATTGACGTTTCTGCTCTCAGCAGGCGCGAAGATCACAGCGTTGTCAAATGTGCTCATCTCCAATGACGCTACATCCAAAACGTTTTCTTTTTCACTATTGGTGATTTGCACATACGACACGCGAAAAATGTTTCCAAGTAGGTAACTTGATACAAAATAAAACTATTATTATGATTAATATGCAAATCTCCGTTTCATATAGTGCACTGGAGGCATGACACAGGACGATTGATCCCCGAAATCATAATTATGATAAACATAAATTGAGATTGGTCATCAGTATGGCGAGCCTCTACATATGCAGGTTCGTCCACACGTTATTAATCACTTACTTGCATCTCGGGGACTATAGACTGAGCGGCATTTGTTTCAAGGTCGCCCTCCCGCATCTGTACTGTATGTTATCGCATTGCGTACTGACTATGGTGAATATTCAGTAGTGCTTTCTATGCTGCTCACTGTGTATATATGTGTGTGTATATGTATATATATATATATATAATTATATATATATATATATTTACACACAATAAAAGCTGTCTTAGTCAAAACCTTTATAAGAAGGAAACCTGTAGAAATGGAAAAAAATATCCAGAACGGTACGCTTTTATATGTAAAATCGTCCTGTATAAGCCGGAAACCTTCACAACACGGAAACGGAATGGTTTTTAAAGTATCAATAGTTAATTTTTACCTCAGTAAGACGGAAAAGTATCCTGAAGCACGTTCTAATTACAGTATTAATGACTACACGTGAAAATTCTGCATATGACGCTTTCTGCATATATCGTTTTACCTTCTTGTGTTACCATTGTATTGCGGGGATACTCTTGCTTATGTGTGACAGCGGGGAATCCCTCGCTTTTCCATGGCTGCTTACGTTGCCCGCGAGGGAGTTGGGAAACTCTTCAGTCTTCCTCTAGTTGAGTTCCTTCTCGTTTTTGTGTAATAAAATTGTTTTGTATTGCTGTGCAAACTGAGCTGTGTTACATACACTATTTTTTCTGTATTTCAGTCAATACGTTATGTCTTTAAAGCGTGCGTATAAAACCCTTACACTGCGTGAGAAAATTCAAGCTTGTAATTTGGGAACCCTTTATAAGAAGGAATCTGCCAAGACGGAAATATGTTTAAGGAACCGTCATGTTCCTTCATAGACAGGTTTTTATGTATGCATATATATATATATATATATATATATATATATATATATATCGAGAGAGAGAGAGAGAGAGAGAGAGAGAGAGAGAGAGAGAGAGAGAGAGGGCACTTCGCAGCGTGGTAGGTTAAGGCAATACGCTACAAACTACATGATCTGGGCGTCGAGTCTTAATGAGATCAGGACTGTGGCTGCACTATGGTCTTGAGGTCGACTCCACCTCTAACGAAAATGAATACCACACACACACACACACACACACACAACTATAGGCCTATATGGCCGGAATTTTTTTTAGATACAAATTTTGGATCATCATCATCATCTTCTTCTTCTTCTTCTTCTTCTTCTTCTTCACTTCACGGGCTAGGCAAATTGACTGTTCCGCCTCACAGTAGTTCTGTCCATCTTTTCACTGGCCTTCCTACATTCCTTGAACCTCTTGGCTTGTAGTTGAATGCTGCTCTTGGTAATCTTGTTACATTCAGTCTTTCCACATGTGTAAACCATTTCTCTCTATATTCTCTGATTTTCTCATCCACTGGATATATATTTAACTCTGTTCTTATATCTTCATTCCTTATCCGATCCAATCTTGTGCAGCCTTTCGTTCTTCTAAGGAAGTTCATTTATGCGCTTTGTATTCTACTTTGCAATTTTTTGGTCATTACCCAAGTTTCGCTCCCATAAAGTAATGCAGGAACTGCCAATGTTTTATAAAACTTCAATCTAGTATCTCTTCTTGTTTTACTCTTTAATGCGTTATGTATAGTTCCGCATATCATTTGAAATTTCGACAGTTTCATACGTATGTCTCTTTCAGTTTTTGTGTTGATGGTAAAATTACAACCAAAATAATTAAAATTTGTTACTTGTTCCAAAGGTTTGTTGTCTATTACATTTTTTTATCTTATATGATCGTTTACCCAAAATGCCATTATTTTTCTTTTTCTTTTTTTTTTTTTTTGATATTTTGAAATTATATTCTTGGCGTAACTGATTTAATTGATGTAAAGAGTACTGCAAATTATTTTCATTTTCTTGAATAATAACCACATCGTCAGCATAACATTAAAACGTTTAATATTTTAAAACGTTCCAAACTCATCTCTCTCACTTTGGATCATACTTATTGACGACACAAGTGCATGGAGAGCCTGCCCCAATGACTGATCAGTTCAATATAGGGCCTTTTCCGAAACGACACAACATTAAGATGAAACACATCGTTCATAAACACATTATAAACATTGAGAATATGATAATGATGATTATAATAGATAATGTTCGGGGATCATTTGGACCTTAAAATGTCTTGACATTTATTTGACCGGTATGGAAAAACGCCGGAAAAAATCAACTACGAAACTTGTCCCGACCGGGGATTGAACAAGGGCTCGCTATGTACGAGGTAAACGACGTTACTCCAAGACCGTAGCAAAGGACTGTAATAAGTTAGATGTTTCATTTCAAGTGCTATAAAATAAAAAATTGCACATGAATCAACTATATAAAATGCTGAATGTACAGATCGAAATCCTAAATTTCTAATTTCAAAGTGCTAAATTCATTTCTAGGGCTCGGAAGCTGAGAAAAAATCCTATTTTATTTTTGTCTGAAAGCATGGCTCTACACAATATGTATATATTATATATATATTTGATCTTTGTAGGCCAGAAAATGGAGGGTTTTATTTTCCCTTTTTTTTTGTCCTTTTTCGACTTTTTTTATTGGTCCTTCTTTAAGCTTATTTTTAGGTCTTAACTGCTTTTATTTTGCAACTTTACCTTCTTTCAACTGGGAATGTATTTATACCATTTGTATATCGTAATTATGTTTCTAGCCAAATATACTTCTCGTTATACCAGTTTATTTCTCCAGGATATCCATAGCGGAATAGCTTATTTCATTGGAAAAAAAATCTCCATGGCGCGACAGACCTAGCAGGCCCTTGGCCTACCAGCCGGCTGCTGGGCTCACATCTACATGTGTTAATCTCACAGGTAGACGATCATCCTACCAGTATAGGGGTGACATGTGGTCAGCCTGTTGGCTCCCTCAGCTTTTATAGCTGGTTTTCTCAACCTGGAGTAGCTATTTATTATAGCTACCCAAATGCCTCGTGATGCTGAATGTTTTCATTGTAGGTGGGAAAAAAATTGTTCATAAGTAATGCCACGAGTGATTTCCAAATTATCGATAAATTCACGACTCACGAAGTGAGGAGTGAATTTATCTAGAGAATTTGGAAATCAAGAGTGGCATTTGTTAGGACTATTTAACGAATAAAATTAAGCTGTTTACTCACAAATCATTATTTAACTATAGTTATTTTAAAATATTTATATATTTAATGTAAATGGCGATGTTTGAAAATAAATGAGAAACGATAGGTACGCTTCATCTGCTTCTTTTGTTTATCACTGCAACCAGATCATACTATTTATTGCCAAAGGAATGCAATATTGTAAGAATGCTCTCTAGTGGAGAAGAAATGAAACACATCAAGCTGTATATTAATTCATTTCTGATGTCGTATGATGTAAATATGACAATTATATTTTTCTGGATTGTTACCTGGGAAAAAATACATTTAAGAAAGCGCAAACAGTGGTTTCTTTTTTTTGGTGGTATAATCAATTGCTACAAATGTTTTTATATTAACTCTCGCATGCGGCATGTGTTGACATTCATGCACTATATATACAATCTGGCTCACAGGCTCAGTCACTGCAAAATAATGGTCAGACCTGTTCAGAATATTAAAAAGGAGGGGCTTTTTTTAATATGGTAATTATAACACTGATAAATATTTCGTGAAACACGACTCTGATTGGTTGTAAAACAGAAATCATTGAAACGTGATTGGTCATTGACTCCCATTTGGGGCATGAGTTAAATAGTCACTAGAATTTTATACTTTTTAAACATTATATTATTATTTTAAATTAAATTCAGTTGAGATTGAAATTATTATTTAACTTGAGTTACCCTTTTCACGTCTTTTTTACCAGTTTTTAGGTATTTTTTAGCATACTTTTACATCTTAATGACGGTTTTTCGTAGGCAATTTAACTTCCGAGTCCTAATCATCACCCTAATTATGGTATATGCACCAACTTTCACTCTGTTATCAAAAGTGACTAAAAGGGGCTATTAGTCTACGGTAGCCAGGTACAATGATGTATATTCTCACGTGATGTCGCACTGGAGATATTTGACGGTCAACACGACATTAAAAAAACAGTTGATGGACACTGAATGATAAGCACTGGAGCTTGTCATTTGTTTGTTCCTGTATGAGATGAACTCGCGATACTTTTGTTTTAACACTGCCATGATGGCGGTCAAGTTGACAGCGCCTCAAGGAAACGCCACGTGTCACCTTGTGAAATGTAGATTAATGATATGATAAATAACAACTAATGAAATGCTGATATAAATCAGTTGCTAAATTGTTTTGTAACACTTTCGTGGTTGTTACCCATGCAACTACTGTCATTTAAATGAATAATACAAATTCAGGTTGTAAGTGGGATGGTTTTAAAACAAATGCAGAGAATTTAGAGGAATTACGAGTATCCCCAGTTCTCGACAAAATCCAAAATTACAAACCACGGTGGCTACCCTTCACTTTAAGAAAATATAAAAACTTAGGAGTATTTGAGAATGAAGTTCTTAGAAAAAAGATTTCGCTTTTAAGAGAAAAGTTAAAGGCTGGTGAATGGAGAAGACTGAAACCTGTAGCAATGAGCTATATGATTTTATGGGAAATCAGATATAGGCCTAATAAGAACACTTACGTATCGTAGACCATGATAGTTAGAGTATAATGCATCATCATCTTATTGATCCATGCAAGTATTAGGCCGCGTGGCCTGTTACGGTCTCAAAGAGGAATTTTCCATCCAGCGCTTTTTTGGACGTTCCAGCGACCTTTTGCCTGGGGCAGTAACGAAGCATGACTTTTGGAATTCTATGAGACGGCATTCGTTGAAGATGGGCTTTCCAGTTGTTCTGGTAGTTTTGTACATGGTAAAGAATGGGTTCTACATCCAACTCTTCCTTAATTTCTTCATTTCTTTTATGGTCCCACTTTGTATATCCTGCTGTACGGTGTATAAATCGCATCTAATTTGCTGTTATTCGGCTTTCATCTCTTCTTCGTATTGTCCAAGCATCACTACAAGAGTGGGAAATTATAGAGAGAGGCGTGGGAACTTATTATATAATAATACTAATAAGCCCTACTAATAAATAATAATATATATAATACATATATCCGCGCGAATATGAATCTCCGTATTGGATAGTGCCAGTGAATTAGTTAGATTAGTTAAAAATTACACTATTAAGGTCAAGAAACAAAGAAATACCATTCAAGAGACTCTTAGACATCCGATTTGAGATCTGAACAGGTCTACAGTGACCTAAGTCATGAAAGCTTCTGTACATTATGATAGATAGATAGATAGATCATCAGTTGATTAATGTCTTTGACATCTTCCGATTCCTAATAGCCAATTTTGTCGGTCCATCCAATCTCCTGGTTGTGGATGTTTCTCCTTCATATATAAACATATTCCCTGACTCCAAGAGGTTTGAGGTCTTCCTCTGCTTCGTCTTCCCTGAGGTTTTTATTCCAAAACAGATGATGATATATTTAGAATTATAGACTTTTGTCTCTACAAATTAATTACCCTCTTCAAGTCAGGAGCTGCAACCATGCGCAAACTTAAAATTGAATTGCATATTTGACTCTGCAGCTCGGTATGGGGCTCCAGCATCTTTTAGAAACTATCACTAACTTTTCCTGTGACAATTAATTTCCAATTTCTGCATCGTTAAGTCGTCCCCCATTCCAAGAATATTTTAAACAATACTATTAGGCATAACAATATATGGGTCAAAACCTTGTAAGTTTAAAAGATTATCTTTAATATAAAAAAAACAATATAATAGAAACTAAAATGACAGTAACCAGTTTTAGGACCAAAGAAAAACGAACACATAGGTGAGATACAAGATATCTGTTTATGAAAAACGAAATGTGAGCTTAATAAGAAAAGTGAAGTCTCATAGACTGTTATGGGCAGTTCATGAGACACGGGAATGAAAGAGAGGCATGGAAACTACGTAGGGAAATCAGAGGGAAATCCCAAGAATACGGAGGGAGATTGGAATTAACCATGATTTGGAGGAGGTGAATTACATGTGATGGTTGGAAAATATTAGCTCATGATAGGAACGGATGGAGAGCTTATGTCCTCGCGGTCGCTGAATTAATTTTCTAACTACCATACATTCCTTATTGACTCCATCGAACTCCCGTGTTCACGCCCAATATAAAATCACTGGTTTATGTTTACATTCCCAAGAAGTTATAATGTCTTTGTGTGTAAACTAGGGTTATAACTTTTGGACTTTTGTGAAATAAAATATTTCCTGTGTAATGGATGGATGAACGTTTACTTAAAACCATTGAAAAAGGCCTTCACTTCACTGAGCTTCAAAAAAAAGGTCACCCCAAATATATTTATATATCAATATTTAATATTATTTCGGGATGAGCTTTTCTTGAAGCTCAGTGAAATGAAGGCCTTTTTTAATAGTTTTAAGTAAAAGTTCACTCATTCATTGCACAGAAAATATTTTATTACAACAAACAGTCCAAAAAGTTATAATCCTCTAGAGTTATAACTATTTGGACTTTTGTGAAATAAAATATTTCCTGTGCAATGAATTGGTGTAAAATATTTTCTGAGCAATGAATGGGTGAACTTTTACTTAAAACCATTAAAAAGGGTATTCATTTCACTGAGCTTCAAGAAAAGGTCACCCCCAAGTATCTTTATATATCAATATTTAATATCAATTTGGGGGTGACCTTTTCTTGAAGCTCAGTGAAATGAAGGCCTTTTTCAATGGTTTCAAGCAAAAGTTCGCCCATTCATTGCACAGAAAATATTTTATTTCACAAAAGTCCAAAAAGTTATAACCCTAGTGTACACATTTTACCGCCAATCAGAGGTGTTGTCAGTCAAACACTGATACAGCACTTAAGTAAATGTAAAGTTACAACAGTTCAACGCTATGTTATTGTGTGTAACGGCATTACCTCGTAGGCAGCGAGTCCTGTTCGATCCCCAGCGGGGACAAGTGTCCTGGGTGAGAATTTTTCAGGGTTCTCCCGTCTTAAGACAAATGTCGGGAAACTTTAAGTTCCCAAGAGTTTCCGAATACCATTTGTCCATAATTACTTCATTATCATAATCGCCTTGTTTAATATGAGTGCATAAAATGATTGTGTTTTGTCTTATTGTTCGTGTTGTTTTAAATGTGTCCCTGATATTGAGCTGATGTCCTTTTAGGGAGGGGTTCCATCCTTCCGTGGCAAAAAAAAAAAGGTATGCATTGATCTAGCTAGAGTTTAAATATTCTGACAGGTTGTGTCAGTATAAGTTCCTGGAGAGTGTGATACGTAAAGGAAGAGCTCCAAGTTTAATAATATGATAATAATAATAATAATAATAATAATAATAATAATAATAATAATAATAATACTTTCTCCACAATGTTCCACTTTTTCAGGCAGAATTATTAGCCATAAAAGCTGTTAAATGGTGTGCAACGAATGAAATAAGCTCTCGTATACACAGTGTTTCACAAACAGCCCTGAGAGCAATTAACAACAATAACCCAATAGCTTTCGAGATTATGGTACAAATGAAGCAAAGTTCAAAATATATTTGTCTATCTTGGATACATGGCATTGCGGGATATTAGGCAGGGCGCCCACTGGAACGACAAGCGACAGCAACAAGACACATATTTGTTGCTTTGCTTGTTGCTAGCGTGTATGTTTCTTTATAACCCGTGATATCGAATTGCAAGAAGCCCATTCGTCTGATACGACAGCAACTTGACACCAACTGTTTGTGTTGTGTCGCTCAAAGTGCTGCATGCTCCACTTTTTGTTGTGTCAGTTGTGAGTTGCTCGTATACAAATGTGAAGATAAGATAACATTTGTTGAACTTATTAAAGAATATCCTTGTCTTTATGATACTACATTGAACCAATACAGTAACAGAAATGTTCAAGATCAGGTATGGCATAGGATTGCCAAGGAATTGTCGGAATCTGGTAATGAATATTGTATTATTAAAAATAAAAACTCATTAAAATTAACAATTGAATTTCCGAACATTTTTTAATGCCATGCTCATTTATTTTCTGTCAAGCCCACAATTCACAAAATAGATTACAATAACAGCTCAATTATGAAAATATTAAAGTATTTTTAACTTATGTCAAACTCTTTACACACTTGCCCGCAATAAATAATTAAATAAATGTAAAAGTAACAAGAGAATTTCCGAACAAATGATCGTAGGAAAACAACTGTGACGTTGCATACGAATTTATGTAATTGAGATATTTACAAATATGCAAACAGTATTTATAGACTCCTTCATTTATCTATTTTCTTTCTTTATTTTTTATTTTTGTCTAATGCCACCAGGTTGTCTCTTATGGCATTTGTGGCTTTCTTCCCTGGCTTTGGCAGAATTATAATCAATTTCTTAGGTTGGGGCACCTGGAAGGCGGAGTTACGTTACCCCGATGATATGATGGGTGATAAATGATAATGAAGCACCAGGAGAGTTCTTAACCTGAATCCTAGACCGTGGGCAACCACAGAAATAATTCCCTTTAAGAAAAATTCCTAAGGCTTGACCGGGAATCGCACGCGGGAGCCCATGAACTCTAGTCAGAAACGCTGACCACTAGCCCATGAAGCTGGTCATTTTCTTTTTTTTTTTTAATTTAAATAATTTCATAAATAAATTACTTTCTTTTTTTTCTGACATCTTATATTTCTTCCAATTGTTATTTAATACATATTTAATTCTTTGAACACATTAAAAGCACCACTTTCTTCTACATTAGCAAGCCAAAAAGGATGTACCCAGAATCGCCTTTTACATCTTCTGTTGTAATAATTGATATTAGTTAAATAAACTAGATCGAGAACATCCTCGTCCTCCGACGACATGTTGTATCAATCCAGTGAGCGTCAGGTCACTTTGCTGTCATGATCCGTGTTGGATCAGTGAATTTGTTATATCACTATCATATCACGATCATCTTAGTGGGCGCACGGCCTTAGAATATGAACGTGCGTGGATGAATTAGCCAAATCTGCGGCAGATTCCAGTTTACAGTATGTGTATGATCTCTGCCATATGTTTTTCCTGAAGTCACAAATAAAGGAACATATAATAGCATGATGGAACAATGTGTGGCTCAATAGTACCACACGTACATTAACATGACTATTTAACTCATGCCCGAAATGGGAGTCAATGACCAATCACATTTCAATGATTTCTGTTTTACAACCAATCAGAGTCGTGTTTCACGAAATATTTATCAGTGTTATAATTACCATATTAAAGAAAGCTCCTCCTTACAATATTGCGTTCCTTTGGCAATAAATAGTATGATCTGGTTGCAGTGATAAACAAAAGAAGCAGTAGAAGCGTACCTATCGTTTCTCATTTGTTTTCAAACATCGCCGTTTACATTAAATATATAAATATTTTAAAATAACTATAGTTAAATAATGATTTGTGAGTAAACAGCTTAATTTTATTCGTTAAATAGTCCTAACAAATGCCACTCTTGATTTCCAAATTCTCTAGATAAATTCACTCCTCACTTCGTGAGTCGTGAATTTATCGATAATTTGGAAATCACTCGTGGCATTACTTATGACAACTGTTCTTTCCAAGTATTTATGACAGAATAAAATGCCAACACATTGTTCCAAATTTATATTAACTCAGTTCCTCACTGGGCAGGGAAAATTTGGCCAACACCTCCAGAGATTCAACATTGTAGGAAATGGAAGCTGTAATTGTGGAATTAGCAATCAAAATGTAGAATGTATTATATTTGATTGCCCATTGTTCTGGAACGAAAGATTTGAAATTACATGTCTTCTAAGTAACATCGCCTGTTTAAGTAAACCACCCATTACAGAAGTGCTTATGACAGAAAAGAACTACAGACTTTTTAATGTTTTTTTATAAGTAAAATTCATCAAAAAACTTTAATTTTAGATAAAAAAATTATATAACGACACAAATTTGACTAAATATAATCCTAATGTACCTTAGGTGAAATAGGGTTTTTACGTTTAGGATATATACATATATAAAAATGATGATAATAATAATAATTAATTAAATACAAATAAAACTTAGCTTTATTTGATTTTCATAGTTATTAAGATATAATTCAGTGACAGCTGTTTCGGTACACTGTACCTTCTTCAGACATGTTACTATAATATTACTATAATAACACAATTCATAATTTGTTAACATGTCTGCAGAAGGTACAGTGTACCGAAACAGCTGTCACTGAATTATATGTTAATAAATGTGAAAATCAAATAAAACTAAGTTTTATTTTATTTAATTAATAAATATGGATTTTCATCAAGTAAACGCCAACTCAATTGATTAAATAATAATAATAATAATAATAATAATAATAATAATAATAATAATAATAATAATAATAATAATAAAGAAATACATTTACTTCGACGGTCAAAAGGATTAAATTCTGACATTAGTTAAGAAAAGGGTCGAGATTCACAGGGCTATCGCTAATGGAGACAACTATGAAATTACGCTTTGTAATTAGTAAAAAAATATAAATTTTCTGGTCCCTGCACCTTGTGAATTGTTTCTATGACCAAAATATAACTTTGGGGTAGAAATTGAAAACCAATTTTAAGTAAATTTTCGAAACATCCTAATACAGAGTTTATGCCCTCGCTGCCGATGTATTAATATATTTTAATATCGTATCGTATGAGCCTCACTTGACGCTTTCAAACCCGGAGGTTCACGGCTGATGTACAAAAATACGGGTTTCTATATTCTCTGGAAGTTTGAATGTCTGAGTGTATTCATTAACCTCCACAAACAGGTCAAGCAGATAACATTAATCTAACACTTATAAATAAAATTATTTAAATCGTAAAACGTTTGCTCTATAAGTTAGTAGATTTAAAATAATTATGTTTACTGTATTTAAAATCACTGACAGCAAGTGTTTGTTTAGAGACAGTTATATGAATGAGCATCGTGTAACAGTCTCTAATCTTATTTGTAAAGAGTATCTTTAAAATCCATTTCCCGTGGGATTTATATCTTTAACACTACGGGCGGTCTACCTAGCGGGAATACCGGTAACTGCATTGAAAGCGTGATCTCTTACTGCACTTTGATTTATCGAATTGATCTAATTCCGTTTACATTGGTGTAATTGTTCTTTTATGCTTGGACAGTTTTAAATGTTACAAGTGATACATTTAACTATTCTCTCTCCAGAATTTTACTAACCGATTCCATCTATCTACATCCTTTATACCTAATATATACATCCATCTATTTTTCTTTCTCTCCCCCTCCCCCGCCTACCTGCCACCTAGGTAGATATAGTGTATACTTCATTCAGAGAGAGTGAATAAACACTATATAACGATATTGTATTATTATATTTATTATTATTATTATTATTATTATTATTATTATTATTATTATTATATTTAAGGACATTTCTACAATACAGTAGTTTTCCTTCGGCCAAGGTAATTTTATTGTTCCACTTCTTCTTCTTCTTCTTCTACGTATGAAGGCTGGCAGCTTGTTGCGTGTTCATTCACTACAAATTTCTGAATTGAACAACTTATATAATAGCAAATACTTCTTGTCCGTACACATCTGATTCCCTCCATCCATTGTTCTCGAGGTAATAATAATAATAATAATAATAATATAATAATAATAATAATAATAATAATAATAATAATGTTATATTTAAAGACATTTCAACAATATAGTAGTTTTCCTTCAGTCCAAGATAATTATATTCTTCTATTCATTGCTCAATAAAACATTATGGTAATGATGTTAATGATGATGATAATAATAATAATTCTGAATCACTCTGTAGTAATATGAACAATTGAAAGAACGAAAATAAGTTGAAAGGAATGTTTCAATGTGGGAGACTTACTAGTTTATGTACTGTATCGGTGAATCCTATAGTTTAGGATGTGCTATTATTCTATCACGGAACGAGATGGATGTAAGTAGTGACGTCACATTAAGATTCTCAGCATGTTATGAAGCTTGATTACATTTCATCTTTTAATTCGGAAGCTTTCGATTAAGGTTGTGTTTCCGTGGCGCCGGCGCGTCGCGCGTGCAGGACAGGATACGTTCCCTGCTGAGAATCAGAGAGTTCACAGCTCTCGGCATTACGAACAGAGTATCAATCAATTTATCCCTCTGTCATTCTCTGATAATGGTCCTCAGTCATAGAACCAACTTCCAGCCTGTTTCAAACAGAATTCTAAATAGTATTCTTCTTCTATGTGAGTCTCTCTCTCTCTCTCTCTCTCTCTCTCTCTCTCTCTCTCTCTCTCTCTCTCTCGCTCTCTCTCTCGCTCTCTCTCTGTCTCTCTCTGTCTCTCTCTCTGTCTCTCTCTCTCTCTCTCTCTCTCTCTCTGTCTCTCTGTCTGTCTGTCTCTCTCTCTCTCTCTCTCTCTCTCATATATATATATATATATATATATATATATATATATATATATATATATATTGAAAGAGTCCACAATAACTTTATTTAATTCCATAAACTCTCCGTGACATTCTACTCCCAAACTGCTGTAATAATTAATCTTGTTTTAAAGTTTATCATGTTATTATTATTTTACTATCGCTGACGAGTCCACTTGCCACAGTTCCTTCCAATCACTGTCTCTGTATCGCTGTTGCAACAAACTGACTCTCTCTCTCGTCCCTGTATAGGCCAGGGACGGAAATTTCTCGGCATCTAATCGAGAACTTTCCAATATGGAAGTTTCTGACATCGAACTTTCCCGACAGGGAGGGTCGAAGCTTTGAAGAAGCCTTTGGAACGGAAGTCCACACGCATCGATGATCTGTGCAGGTCTTTCGACCCGCGATTCAGCGACTCGCGAATTTATTTGTACTAATATGAGACCACTATTCTCGCCGTTTGCCGCGAAATTCAAACGCCGCTATTACGATGCATCACTATTATAAACTGTTGGTTTTTTTAGGGCTTAAAGGACCTTCGGGACTTGGAATTTTGGTAGCATAAGGTTCTAGCCGAGCGTTAGTATGTGGATGTATTAGTTATAAAGGCATATGTGTTTTCGAACATAAATAAATGGATTCTTAATTTAACTATTTTTATTTCTAGAGAATAATGATTACAATAACCCTAAATAACTAATCTGAGCTTATATTAAGAAAACCTACATTCGAACTTTCTTAAGGTTTCAGAGAGGGAGATGGGGGTTTATCAATCTACCCTAATTTACATTTTTATAAGTATCTAATAATTCCTACACTTTGAAAAACAGTATTAAACTATTTGAAATATTTGAATTCTCTTTCTAATTGTCCTAGCAAATTTATTAAGAAAAATGGTGTGTAGACTTACCCATCAACTACTCTTGCTCCCACAGACAGACAGAGTCCCATATTTTCAAGGTTTGTATACTAAACTTCTGACCTATAGCTACCCTAACTTAACTGTACTAACATTCCATTAATCTAAATGCAGAGATTTTACAGTTAGCCTTGAAAACTTTGTTCTGCCATAATCAAATCTCTTTCCTGAAATATAATATGTCTAAGTGCTTTATTTCAACAACTGTTTTTATTTGGAATAATTAAAATATTCTATGAAATAATTAAATATCTATGTAAAATACTCTATGTATTCGTAACAATCACTATTAATATATTATCGAAATAAATAAACGTCACTGCTATAAAGTAAATATTCTCTTTAAAATGCTTAGTTGTTATAGAACTTACAATATGGCAATTCGACCGATGTCCCGCTGCCTCATGAGAATAAAGAATTATATATAAGGGAAGAAAAATAAAAGTTTACACTAGGATGCTCGAGTGGCGCATTTGGTGGCGCGCTAAGTTGAAAAGGAAGATATTAAAAGAATTATGTTGTGTAGATTTTTTTTGTCTGTAGATAGGGTTCAACTTATATATTTAGACGTCTCAGGTTCAAATCCTGGTTAAGGAGTTTATTTTTCTCGACGTAGCGTGCTGCTTTGTCACGCAGTGGACCCGGGTTCGATCCCCGGTCGGGGCAGTTTTTCTGGGTGAGGTTTTTATCGGGGATTTTCCTCACTTGTAAGACAAATTTCAAGGAAACTTTAAGGCCCAAACGGTCCCCGAAATCATATGGCCATCATCATGAACATCCTTATCATTATCATCACCATCATCCTTCACCGGTGTGGATAGCAACGGGAAGCTACCACACCTACACAATTCCCTAGTAAAGCTGCAAGCATAGCATGAAAATACTATGATTGCAGTGAAGGACCTGCCTTCGGACAGAATTACTATGGATGGATGGATTGATATATATATATATATATATATATATATATATATATATTTCTTCTCTTCTTATTTATTTAGTTTCGGCATTCGTAGATTCAAATCTTGCTGGGTAGATGCAGTTTTAAAGATGGGAAATCTTGAATATGTGAATTTTCGAAGCAGAAGTGAAGCAATGGGATTGACATAAATTTGTGGCGTAAAATATTTGACTTGAAAAAGAGGCCTCTTGAGTCAAATGTTTCCAGCCTTTTACCCTCACCTTAATCGCTACGCTGATCATCTAAGACTCTCGTTAAATAGATAAAAAAAATTAGAAGTATCCCAATTAACGTTGTGCTTTTATCTCTCTCTCTATCTCTCTCTCTCTCTCTCTCTCTCTCTCTCTTGTATGCCCATGTGTGCCTTAACGGAGATTTAGGCACTCTCCCCCTACAGGGAAGAATTTGAACCATACTAATTTAGTTACACTTCTTTTCGTACAGATGTCATTTGAGTGGTCCGTGGTCAGCGTTCCGCCTCATGCTGACATCTAGGAAACCAAGGTAGTACTAGGACGGGAAAAGTCGGTAAATTTTGCTTAGAGGCCTTTTCATTCAGGCTTAAGGATCTTCTACGAGCCTGAAAATCTTCAGACTCGGGACTCACGGCTTAAAGTCCCTCCCGGAGGACTTGCTCCTTGGATTTTTCCATCCTAAAAATCCATCGACCCCAACCTGGTTTGAACCCGCGACCCTCGAGATCAGAGGCAAGGAGCATAACCACTAGAACTAAATAATAAAATTGAATATATATATATATATATATATATATATATATCCACCGCCGTGGTCTCGAGGTAGCGTGCTGCCTTGTCACGCAGCGGGCCCGGGTTCGATCCCCGGTCGGGGCAGTTTTTCTGGGTGAGGTTTTTATCAGGGTTTTTCCTCACCTGTAAGACAAATGTCAGGAAAACTTTAAGGCCCAAACGGTCCCCGAAATCATATGGCCATCATCATCATCATCATCATTATCATCAATTCATCCTTCACCGGTGTGGAAAGCAACGGGAAGCTACCACACCTACAATTCCCTAGTAAAGTTGCAAGCATAGCATGAAAATGCTGATTGCAGAATTACTATGGATGGATGGATATGTACTCTATGACGTGTTAGTCATGGTCTTCAATCTTGCAGCTGGCCTTAAATCAACATGTGTTAATCAAAGAGTGGAGGATCATCTAGCCAGTATAGGAGTAACAAGTAGTCAGCATGTCAGATTCCCCAGACGTTTCGGCTGATTTTATCAACCTGGAGCCGCTATTCATTGTAACTACCCACATTTCTCTCGTTGGTCGCACACCATGAGAAAATATATTTCTCCATAAGGACATGAACCAGAGCAAGTCCCATAGTTTGTAAAACGTATTCTTCGCTCAGGCTCCCTGTGCAAACATGATTTTTCTTTCTTTATATACAATTCTCTGTCATAAGAGACAGTAGGTCATCGCTCGTAGTGCCATATATGTATATGCATCAGTACTAAGGAAGAATTATAACAAAATTTTATTTTTGTGTGTATTGGTTTTTTAGCAAAAAAAAGTAATGTGATCCCACTACAGGCCATAGGACTCCTTTCAGATAGTAGTAGGGTTGTCAGCCCTGAGTGATTGGTGCCTTCACCCCCAGAACATTGCCTCGTACTCATTTCCATTAGTGACTTATTTGACCCAGGGCTTTGGTGACGCCAAAAAATGTTAGGCCAGTTCAAAAAATTCCGCTCCATCGGGTCTCGAACCCTCGGCTTTCTGGCTTGTATCGTATTCCCATAACTAATTATACTATGGCGTACATCCTTTTTGAATTCAAAATGACATTCATTTCGAAAGAGTTTCGGGTTCCAAATTTGAAATCTTTATGGGAGCTCAAAAAACAGATTTGGAGAGTTGAGGTTTGTTTCTGTGTGACGTGAGTTAGTTACCATTTACAAAATGATTTTACGAAAAAAAAAAATAGAGTCATATATGTTGGAAATTTTGTGTTTGTTAATTCTGCTACTGTATATATTTTTTTACCAACGCTATCGGGTTGTCTGCACGACATTTTTGTATTCTCTCCTAGCATTTCAGAATTGTAACCCAATTCTTAAGTTAGGGCGCCTGGAAGGCGAAGTTACGTTACCCCGATGATATCATAGGTGATGAACAGACTGCGGGGAAAATTACGTTACCCCAATGATATAACAGGTGTTGGACAGACTGCGGGGAAATATTACCGAGATGTGAAGTCACGAAAACTTTGTTTCTTTACAAACTGCGAGCGACTGACTCAGACAATGTCAGGATAGCCGACAAACTAGTGATGTGATAATGTCTATTACACTGTATAAACGTATATATATATATATATATATATATATATATATATAATACTCCTGGCGTGACAGGCCTACAAGGCCCTTAGCCTACCATCCGGCTGCTGGCCTCACATCCACTTGTGTCAATCACAGAGGTAGATGATCAACAGCCAGTGTAGGGGTGACATGTGGTTAGCATGTCGATTCCCCCAGCCGTTATAGCTGGTTTCCTCAACCTGGAGCCGCTACTTATTGTAGCTACCCAATTGTCTCACGATGTGGGTGGGCACCGGTCCCATACTGGCCGAAATACCACGAGAAAATTTCTTCCCCCATGGAGACTCGAACCAGCGCAAGTCCCGTAGCTCTGCGCCAAGGCTATATATATAAGTCTACTTGCATGTCTACAGTTAAGTTGCACAATGCTTGTAACCATGTAATAGTATATTACGATGTGAGGTTAGGTAGTGGTTTTCACAGAATCGAGGAAAAATGTTTAAAAACCGAGCGATAGCAAGGTTTTTAATTTCCGAGATTCTGTAAAACACTTCACAAATATGCGTTCTACATTATTTTTTGCTTGATGGAGTTTTCAAAATAATAAATAATAGTAAAATAATATCTTTGATGGAAATATTTGCGTTCTTTACAAACAATTGACTAACGTTAACAGTGTGGGCAATGTTTATTAGTTGAAACAAAAGGAGGCCTTGAGAACAATTATTGATAAAATGGTCGCAAGTACCGTATTATTGTTTTATAAAGTTCAGTTCATTTAAGATGCAGTGATTTGTTTCGTATAATGTATATTAACATTGCCTTTTGGATATTTTTGTATATACATTGTACGTAGTATACATAAAGGACTGTGGATTTACTTCCCGCACGTGGGTGTAAATGTAATATTACAATATAGTTATTTAGGTTGGCAATCCCGAAATGTAGGAGGTTGAATTTCAATCATGATCGCCATTGCTGTAAGTACGACAAAACGCACTATCGCGCAAAAACATAAGTTTTCAGTAGACCTACTATTTTACCGCAATTTGGTGATGAATAATAATGTAGCACCAGGAGAATTATTAAACCTAAATTAATAGTGATTAACGGCGCGGCGTAGCCCATTTTTGAGCTGTAACCTCTCCTTTGTCAGGAGTTTATAGACCAAGTTCATTTTAGTTACCTTACTTGCTCAGAGATGTCATGAGTCAACACACCGACTCAATGAGACATCTAACAGGCAACTAAGGTATTACTAGGATGTTTGAGATCGGTAAATTTTGCTTAGAGACCTTTTTATTCAAGCTTAAGGATCTTTTACTAGCCTGAAAATCTTCAGACCCGGGACCCATGGCTTAAAGTCTCTCTCGGAGGACTTGCTCCTTGGATATTTCCATGCCTAAAAAATCCATGGACCGCGGCCGGGTTTGATCCCGCGATCCTCGGGACCAGATGCAAGGAATATAACCACTAGTCCACCGCGGCCGACTCTTGAACCTGAACTTAATCCAAATCCAGACCATGGACGACCATCCCTTAAGACAAAATTTCCTTTGATCTGACCAGGAATCGAAACCTGGACCCCAGTCAGGAGCTCTGGCTACGAGCCCATAAAATGTATTTATTTTTTTAAATTTATACACTGATGCCATCTAACCTTAACAGTTAGAAATAGAAATATAAGCAGAAAGTACATGATAAGGAAATCACAGCAGTGATTTTGAATTGTTTACAGAATGAAAAAACAAGTAAACTTTTCATGTGTTGTAAAGGATACAAAGAGAGTGAAAGGAATATAGCAAAATGTATAACTACAGACATTTTAAAAATCGAACTTGATATCTTGTTGATGAATTGCAACTGAGAAAATCGCTTGACCTGTAACAAATATTGGCATAACGAGCACATAAAACCACGGGTGGAGGAAGAACAGAAATATTTACCTCAGCAGTTTTATCCAACAGGTGGTAATCGCTGAGGCCTTGAGTCGGGAAGATGAATGGCTTTCAGAGATTTAAATTTAGGCTTACGTAGCAATAAGGTCGAATTATGCCAGTTTCATCTTGAAGAAAAACGTGTTTTCAACAACTTATAAAACATAAATCACCAATTGAAATACTGAATAGACCTTTACTGATACTCATGTATTCCAGAAGTTTTGAATTGGTGATTATTTTGAAGGCCAGTAAAATCATTCATGTTTTTTTTTTCATGACAAGTATTCACTACATGTTTTTTTCCCCCCTCAGAAATGCTACATAAGTACATATGTAGTCTATGTATGTTTATAGGACCTATGTATGTATGTAGGTGTATATATATATATATATATATATATATATATATATATATATATAAAACACTGGTCATCATTATTTTTGTCTCATGCGTATTAATACCAATAGTTGTACTTAATGCAGTTTTTTTAATCGTGTTTTCAAATATGTATTAGGAATTTCTCCGTCACACACAGTTTTTTATTTCAATTTCAATTAATGGATTTAAATAATTATTTATTTAATAAACGTTCTTTCGTCCATTTGTCCATTGTAAAATAAAACCAAATGAGCTAACTCAGGAGATTTCAGCTATGGAAAAGAGATATCAAGGCAAATGAATCCTAATATGCCAGCCGATTATTGTTGGACCATCAAGAGGGATACTCCACGGCGAAATACAGCATAAAATCGTAATTTCTTACTTTCTAGTTGACCTGAACTGAGTCCTAATGTTCGAATATTGTGTAGTTACAAATGTAGAAAATATTAAAGTGTTTGAAATTATAAATTCTTGTCTCTCGGAAACCTTGCGTGATGGAGAAAAACCGATATCATATTGAATTCAGGAGAAAAAATACTATCAGAATCACATATTTTTCTTTCTGAGACAAAAAAAAAAGTTTCTTTTTTGTTGCTCAGTTTAATCGGCCTCGGTTAGCTAGAGTTACGTTTCTTGTCTTTGGGTTCGAGGGTTACGGGTTCAAACCCAGCAGGGGTAGATGTATATTTTAGGGTTAGAAATCCAAAGGACAACACCTTCGGATGGGAGTTCAAGCACTGATTCCCGAATCTGAAAATTTTCGGGCTCATAAACGAAATTCAAACCTACAGTAGAGTCTCCGAGCAAAATTTAATCGGTCTTTGGGATCCAATTATTATCTAATTGCCTACTGGGTGTATATTAAAGACGATGAGATAACCACTTGTCACTCACAGGCATTTATAGGGAAATAAGTGTACTGAATTAACTTGGTTAAGTAACTCCCGCACGTGCGATGTATATAGACATTTATTTATTTATTTATTTATTTATTAAATAAAAATAAAACGTAGTTTTATTTGATTTTCATATTTATTATATAATTCATTGTCAGCTGTTTCGGCACACTGAATTATATAATAAATATGAAAATCAAATAAAACTACGTTTTATTTTTATTTAATTAATAAATATGGATTTTCATCAAGTAAACACCAACTTAATTGATTATTTATTTATTTAAATGCAGTGGCTTCTGAAAATTTTCATTAGCAAATAATGACTGAGGAAAACAATAACAATAACAATAACAAACAATAACAAGAAAGATTATAAAATGTTCATCATCTTTTACCTGGCTTCCCAGTACCTGTCCACGAAATTGTTGGTTGTTAGGGTTGGACAAGTTTGGATGTGATCAGCATCCATATCTTCCATAGTGTTGCAAAGTTGGTAGAAGACCGAGGAGAAGAAGGTGTTTACCTAGGCAGTCGTGTCCTGTTGCAGTACGGAATGATTCAACGGCTACTCTTCTGGGCCAATCTGGCAGTGTAGTTTGGATGGATGCTTTCTACGTTTGTCAGTCATTTGGAGCTCTAGGAAGATTCTGAAGGCTTCTCTCACTCTGAAGCGGATGTCCATAGCTGCTCTAGAGTAAAATATAATTTCAGTGATGTCTGAAGGATGTGGGTTCCTTTCTTGGCCAGCAAATCTGCCTTTTCGTTCCCTGTAATGCCATTATGGGATGGTATCCAATGCAGAGAAACATTTTTACCTGCTATATTGAGATATCTGATTATCTGTCTACTCTGTAATATTTCTTTGTCAGCAGGAGATGTATATAGACATGTCTATAGAATTACATAGGCATACCTATAATTACTTATATGTAAATATTAAAGTGATCTCACTATAGGCCATAGATGACGCTTGGGGTAGTAGGAGGTTAAGGCTCCCACTTTTTCTAGACAGTCGGCACTTGATATTAGCCTGGTTGTCAGCCCTGCGTGACGGCCGCCTTTACCCCCAGAACAGGCATCTGGTTCTCATTTCCGTTAGACGCTGAGTCGACCCCAACGTCATGGTGCCACCAGAAAGTTGGGGTCAGTTTAAAAATCTTGACCCTCACCGGGACTCGAACCCTCGACCTTCCGGTTTGTAGTGTATTACCTTAACCATCTACGCTGCGGCGTGCCCCCACTTGTATATATACATAACTTAATTGTGTAAATTTGTTACTAATGAAAGAATACATGTATGTATGTACGGTATGCATATGCATATAAATGAATATACGAAGTAATGAAATTATTTAAGCCTATATATCAACTTTTATAAGATTCAAATGTTCCGTTGAGGTATTATTCAAAAATAAAATTATAGAATTTTCACCTGAAAGATCCGTCTCCTCAACTTCATTAGTTATTTAACTGTAGCGCTTTCAGGACTAGTCCCGAAAGCGCTACATAATTTTATATTTTAATTAAGCCTATATATGTAAGACAGTAATATTTTCTTCGGAGACATTTTTATTTTTAAAAAAATCTTCGCCATATTTTCGACATTTGTTTTCATTTCTTGTTTATTTTATTCGAATTCGTATACATTTCAAGATATAGGCCAAAGCCATCTATGGTAGGCCCTAATAATAATAATGGCCTTTCTGCTCAGATGGTAGCATGCCTGTCTTCTCTGTCAAGTGGGTCCGTGTTCGATATCCTGCACAGTTCAAACTTTAATTGGAAAATTAATTTAATTTAATTGTAAAATTTTCAATCTCGGGGCCAGGAGGGATGATGACGTACAATTTTGAATCGTTAGATTCTGCACCAGATTCCTGCAATAATTTCAAATATGTTGTGAAGTGTAGCACTGATGATAGCGATTTGTCTGTTAGATTAGGATGTTAAACCTGCCTCTCCTTGGTGCTTATTGACTCGAGTAGGCTATGCGCCGGCAACGTTTCATCTTCTCTCTTCTCTTCATCATCACCCCTCAAACACACACTTCTCCCTGTATATAATAAAATATTACGTTCATGTACGTACATTTGTCTGCCGATGTGGTGCGTAAATTGAAAATAGGCCACATTAATGCCATCTATCCTCCAACAGGGCACCTGAAGCACAAAAAAAAAAGCAATGGGTAACACTAGAACAAATAATAATAATAATAATAATAATAATAATAATAATAATAATAATAATAATAATAATAATAATAAAATAAAAATGATGATGAAGATGAGGAGGAGGTGGAGGTGGAGGAGGAGGAGGAGGAGGAGGAGAAGACGAAGATAAGTTAATAATAATATTTTTTTTGTATTGTAAGCCTATGTTTTCCCTTTACAGAGATTTAGGCGCTCTACCCATACAGGGAAGAATTTGAACCATACTAATTTAGTTACACTTGTTTTCGTATAGATGTCATTTTGAGTGGTCCGTGGTCAGCGTTCCGCCTCATACTGACATCTAGGAAACCAAGGTAGTACTAGGACGGGAAAATTCGGTAAATTTTGCTTAGAGGCCTTTTCATTCAGGCTTAAGGACTTTTTACGAGCCTGAAAATCTTCAGACTCGGGACCCACGGCTTAAAGTCCCTCCCGGAGGACTTGCTCCTTGGATTTTTCCGTCCTAAAAAATCCATCGACCACGGCCGGGTTTGAACCCGCGACCCTCGGGACCAGAGGCAAGGAGCATAACCACTAGTCCACTAATAATAATAATAATAATAATAATAATAAAAATAATAATAATAATAATAGGCATAATAATAATAATAATAATATTGTCGATTCCCATGGACAAATGGTTAGTCTTTGGTCCGAGATGCAAGGATGCTAACCTGCCTGAAGTCAATGATTTTTTCCACGATATAAAAATTTTGAGCGTTGCTTCCTTCCGAAGGGAAGCAAAGCCATAGGTCCCGTGTCATAGATTTACGAAATGTAAAACAACCTTTTTGTTATGTATAAACAATTACAAGGTGAGGATGCTCTTTACTGATGACTTTCTGTTTGGTCTGATGATTTGCCAATGTTGTTAGTAATATCCTAAACTTTACAAATCGCGCTTTTCATTCTGCTGCTTAACAAATTATTTTTCTTTCTTTATTATATATTGTTCATAAAAGTTTGTTGGTGTGCCCGTGCGTCACTCTGTATGCTGTTGGCTTGGATAGTATGTGGAACCTAAGAACGTGTGTTTGAGGGTTACATAATGCATTCAGAGTATGTTCATATTTACGAACATTTAGGAGGAGTGCTTTAATATTGTCTACTGCTCCACTAGATTTGTGAGCAAGGAAATGTGAACGCTTTAAACGAAATTAGAATGTTTATTGGCCCATTCTCTTCCCTAAAACATGGTTCATAAGAATTTAATATTACATTCAAAGCTTTATTTGCTGGGGTGACCATAGTATATTTCCCTATATTTCTCTCTTCCAACATTCTTGTGGAATGCCACGTCTTTCCCTACTTTTCAAGATTCTCTCTCTCTCCCTCCGTCCAGTGTAGTCTCATATTATGGGAAAATATTGTATATTTCAATATACTGCAAATGTTCATAATATATTTTTTTATTATAAGCTAGCTTAGAGACTAAGTTTACACCTTTACAATAAATCTCCTGAATTAGTCCCCTCCTCATAGTCCGAATGGGTAATATTTTATCGATAAATTTTAACTTACTTCATTGGAAACCATACCCACATTTGTTTTTATCCTTCTAAGAAACCAATTTAAATATGGACAGTTAAGACACATAGACCACGATGGACAGGACATGTAGCACAAATCTTGAAGAAGAGAGGCATGGAAACGTATATGAAAGGCCCAGTAGGTAGACCAAAAATGGTGTGGGAGAACGGCCTCAATAGAAACATAATCCAAAAATCTTTTGAGTAGACGTCCCGGCCTTCTTCTTCCTGCAGGTTGATAATTTAACATTTATAAGATTGAAATTAAAAATTAAAATGTACCTGTTGGCAGGTGCTGTCGTCCTATACTTTGTTAAAATGATGTATATAAAATATTAACTGGCGGTCTTTCGGAAGTTAACTTCCATCATCAGCAGGACGAACTTCTGCTACTAGTTGTTGTTGTTTACGACGATGTAGACTCCCAAGTGTCTGTAGCAGTAACTGACTTGTTTTTGATGATCTCATACAATGGGTTACTTCTTAATGAGAACGCACCCTAGTCAAACAACCCATTATACGAGATCATCAAAAACAAGTCAGTTGCTGCTACAGACACTTGGAGTCTACATCGTCGTAAACAACAACAACGAGTAGCAGAAGCTCATCCTGCTGATGATGGAAATTAACTTCCAAAAGGCCTCCAAGTTAATATTTTATGTACATAATTTTAACAAAGTTCTCCTCAACAAAATTTGATAAGAATTTTATTAGTATTAACTTGACATTTGTTCGGGTATAATGTGATCCTCCATTCGATGAACATGTTGCATCCATGTTGACTTATAATAAAAAAAATTGTTTTCTAAAGATCCCATGTGTAATTCTTCTAAGATGAGTTAATTTTGTTAGGATCTAGTAGTGTGTATCCTGTAGTCTTTTGAAGATACCTCATTTCAGCAGATCTGAGTCTCTGTATATCCTTCTATTTCAATTCACACGCTTTGTTACCATACAAAAGAGTTGGAAGAGTTATATATATATATATATATATATATATATATATATATATATTACATATTATATTTTATCTCCTCCAGACTGTCGATACTGGTTGATTAATGTTTACTATATACTCGCCTCTGGTTTCAACGTCCGCGGGAACAAACCCGAAAAGGGTCGATGGATTTTTCAGGGCGTAAAAATCTTGAGAATAAGTTCCTCAGGAAGTGAACTAACGCCATGTTGTAGATTTACTACACATAAAAGAATATCAAATCTGAAATAATATACCTCTATACAACATTTGTCGTCCCTTTCACTCCCAAATTTGAATTGCGGCACAAATGACTTTATCTGTTAACTCTTAAATTGGCAAAACAAAAATTTCTTCTGTTGGTTATTTGAATGTGGCGGACCGCAGTGAAAACGGAATCTTGTGTAACTGTTATTATTAGGTATATTGTATAATTAGACATATATTTAAGTGGTTTCTTTTTCTTTGTTTTCTTCTGATTTATTTAAAATACTAAATTAATTAAACCAACCGATGCATCCAAAAGGATAAATTACGAATTTAAGAGTTAAAGAGCGTCGTTAAGTAGGCTTTAAATAAAAACAATAACCTTTTCGAGGCGTAATCATATACTCTGTTATTCCTTTCAGAATCCAGAAAAGAAATGTGATAGACTATATTATTAAGAAACGAAACAAAATATTTTCTTCAAATGACAAGCATATCTGATGGATCAATGAAATGCTAAACTTGTGTTTGCCAAGAATGCATTCCAACTCGGAGACCACAGAAATAAACAAGTTCTAGGAAATACTCGGTATAAATGAAAATGTTGGTATGTTGCACCCACACACTCTCTTCACTGTAGATGTGACAAGGTTTCCTTGTAGGATGTTTCCTCAACATTTTCACACGAGCCTTGTATTCAATAACAAAAAAAAAAAAACATGAGTAATCAACTGTAATCATCATACCTAGTGTTAAGTAGGACGTACTGAATCCGAATAGTTATTTTATATGGCCATCTCGTTGTATTGTGATCAGAGTTTCTGACTCCAATTCATGAGGTCACGGGTTCAATTCCATTTCATATCACAAGAATTTTCCTTAACACTTAAATTGACGAAACATTAATTTGTTATGCCAGTTATTTAAATGTGTTGAATTGCAGTGACTATTTAACTCATGCCCCAAATGGGAGTCAATGACCAATCACATTTCAATGATTTTTTTATTTACAGCCAATCACAGTCGTGTTTCGCCTAAAATTTACCAACTAAAGTTTATCATAATAAAGAAAGCACCTCCTTTTTAACATTCTGAATAGGTCATAGCATTATTTTGCAGTGACTGACTCTCCAAGAAATACGGCTACCAGATTGTATATATAGTGCATGAATGTCAACAGAAAGCGCATACGAGAGATAATATAAAACCATTTGTAACAATTTATTATACCACAAAAAAAAACACTGTTTGCACTTTCTTAAACGAATTATTTTCCAGGAAATGACGTTGCAGAAAAATATAATTGACAAATTTACATCATAGGACATCAGAAATTAATTAATACCTATAACGTTGGTTATAAATTTCTCCACTAGGGCGCATTCTTACAACATTGCGATCTTTTGGCAATAAATAATATTATGATCTAGTTACGGTGATGAACAAAATAAGCAAATGAAGCGTACCAATCGCTTCTAATTTGTTTTCAAACATCGCCGTTTACATTAAATATATAAATATTTTAAAATAACTATAATTAAATAATGATTTGTGAGTATACAGCTTAATTTTATTCGTTAAATTGTCCTAACAAATGCCACTCTTGATTTCCAAATTATCTAGATAAATTGGAAATCACTCGTGGCATTACTTATGACTATTTAACTCATGCCACAAATGCTAGTCAATGACCAATCACGTTTCAATTAATGTTGTTTTACAACCAATGACAGTCGTATTTCACCTCGCTCTTGATCGATTTCTCTTTATCAGCTCTTGCTTTTGTGATAAAGAAAGCTCCTCCTTTTTAATGTTCTGAACAGGTCAAAACATTATTTTTCTCCAACAAATACATTGAATATAGCAAATAATGAAAAGATTCCTTGATTTTACTGAGTTGTTTACTAAAAAAATAAATGAATAACCCGTAATGTTGATTATGATATATAAATTGACGTGTTTCATTATTTCTCCACTTGGGTGCACTCTTACAATATTGAGATCTTATTTGGCAATAAATAATATGATCAAGCAGCAGTGAATGAACATAACCTCACATTTCTGATTTGTTTTCAAACATCGCCGTTTACATTAAATATATAAATATTTTAAAATAACTATAGTTAAACAATGTTTTGTGAGTAAACAGCTTAATTTTGTTCGTTAAATAGTCCTAACAAATGCCACTCTTGATTTCCAAATTCTTTAGATAAATTGGAAATCACTCGTGGCATTACTTATGAAAAACAAAACCATGTATAACTGTAAGTTATAAATGTACTAGCTGATTGCCCGGCATTGTTCGGGTATGTATCTATCCAAATCTTCTTGCCATCATTAAGCGGCGTAGTAATCTCTAAAACTATGGGTGGATTCGACATTATATTCGGTCAGTTTGGAGATATAATGTTTTACACTTTTTCACCACCCAATATGCATATGAAGTCTAAATGTGGACTTAAACGACATCGGGACTGCCATTGTTCATCTCAGTAACCCCGAAAACTATGCATTTGACACCAATGCCATTACTTTATTACTAAGACATTCGATAAGTAATGGCAACACTATTGTAAATCAGCGATCCTAGTGGTGACCATTGTAATCTTGTATGTGTTGTTGAGTAGTCTTTGTTGTATAAATCTACAATATTAAAGCCTCGCAATAACAATATTTTGTGAATACATTCACTGTTTCTCGTATGTAGTAAGTAATATCGCCCTGAAAAAGGTGTTCAGTAGAATTTGTTTACAACGTGGAATTGGATAGCCTACTCGAATATGCACCAAATTCACTGGACATGAGCTCTTGTGACTATGATTTATTTACAAAGATCAAAGTGTGGCATTCGATTTCAATCAAGAGTTGAAATCCAGAAAGCTCTAGATAGATCAGATGAGAAAGAGATGTACAGGAATGGCGCTGCAGATGGACTCCACCATCTTCAAAGGATTTTGCAGCATATACTTGACTTGCCAAGAGACTATAAGATAAGTGCATAATGTCAAAAGTAATTAAATGTTTTGTGATGTTATAGCTGTATTGCCATTACTTATTATCGGATGCCCTAGTATTATTCCTACATGTTACCATCTTCTCATCACGCTAATGATGCTAAGGGTCAATCTTGATATTAAATATAATCGGGACTGTTGCCAATAAGCATACTTACGCCCACAATTATATTTTAGAAACTAATCACGATGTTATGATGATCTTGAAGATTTTCGGGTTGTAGGCTGTGGTGGTGAGCCTTGTAGTTCCCCGACGTTTCGCCAGAGACTGCATCTGGCATCCTCAAGGGTTGTCTTGAGAGACGCAGTCTCTGGCGAAACGTCGGGGAACTATAAGCCTCACGACCACGGCCTACAACCCGAAAATCTTCAAGATCATCATAGCAACTCCGGCCGTGAAAGTCTACGTCAATACATTAATCACGATGTGTTTATACAAATTATTAATCATCCCGTACGGATGCTAATGATTCAAACTTGGGCTTACATGGCATCTGCACTGTGAGCTCTGTAACTACGAAACCCGAGGAGTATACACTAATCTCGGTTATTTTGGGTAGGCCTATATTATTTTTCTTCCTTCTCATATCCAAGGTGTGCTTAGGTTTAAACTTGGGGTTACGTATCGCCTGCATATTCACCATCACCTTAGCAACCCCGAAAACCACGGATTTGAGACTAATCTCGTTCATTGTCATCCATTCTCATCCCCGTTTGGGGTACTAGGGCCTAATATTGGGATTAAATGACATTGGGACTGGGACCAATTAGCATACAGATCTCTAAAACTACGTATTTGACAATAATATCGGCCACTTTTTTTAAACTTTTCTCACTCGTCCACCTCAATGTACTAGAGACCCAACATGGGCTTAAATATCATCGAGACTGTCACCAATCAGATAAGCGACCCCGAAGACAGTAATCTCGGTAATTTTGGAAATTTTATTTTCCATCCCTTCTCACTCCTTAAAGGTGCTGTAGTCACACTTCAGTTTGGGCATTGGGACTGTTACCAAAGATCTTAATAATTTCGCAAACTATTAATTTGACACTAACAACGGTAGTTTTATAACTTACATATTATTTGTCACCCCTCCTCCTCATCTCCTATGGATTCCAAGATTCAAAGTTGGGCTTAAATGCCATCTGCAATGTCGAACAATGATCTTACTGACCTTTAAATCTTTGAATTGTACATTAATCACGGTCATTTTGGTTATAATATTTTCACCCCTATCATCCCCTACTTGTGCTAGAGGTGACACCTGAATATTCACTAATTAGCTTAGCAACTTCGAAAACTATGGATTTGAGACATATGTCGCTCACGGTTTTCATTTTATTTTCACCCCTTCTCACAGCCTTAGGGTGTGGTAGGGGTCAAACGTTTCCTTAAATGTGACCAATCAGATAATCAACTCAGAAATATATGAATTTGACACTAATTTTTGAAATTTTATTTTTAACACCTTCTCACTGCTCCTACTTAGAAGTCAAAGATGACTTAATCGTCATGAAAGCTGTCACTAATCAGTTAAATAATCCCTAAAACCATAATTTAGACACTAATTTTGGTAATTTTGGACAATTCATTTTCCACCCATTTTCACCACCTTAATGGTGAATGGATCAAAATTGAACTTAAATGGCATCAGGACTTTCACCAATCATCTTAGCGAGCTCGATAAGTACGGATTTGATAGTAATCTCGATCATTTTATATATAATTTTTCACCTTTTCTCTTCCCCATTCAACCCTTATGGATGTTAGGGTTAAACTTGGGCTTAAATACCATCTGGATTGTCAACATTGAACTTAGCAATCCCATAAATATGAATTTGACACTAATCTCGTTCCCACTTACATTTTCATACTTGGCTTATGCTGGAATCAAACTTGGGCTTAAGTACCATCTGGATTGTCAATATTTAGATTAGCAATCCCGAAAACTATGAATTCGACTCATCCCTATTTTCACTTTACAGTAGTTGTTACCCTTTGTCACTGTCTTCGCCCCTTTTATGGGTATTATTTATTATTATTATTATTATTATTATTACTATTATTATTATTATTACTATTATTATTATTATTATTATTATTATTATTATTATTATTATTTATTATTATTATTATTATTATTATTATTATTATTATTTAAGTACAGAAATAGATGTTTCAAGAAGATCAGCTGGAAAACCTAGAATGGACAGAATACGAAATAAAGAAATAAGGGAAATTATGGGTGTGCAGGAGGAGCCGGGCATCATTGACATTATAGACAAGAAAATATTACAGTGGTATGGCCATGTCAAAAGAATGCCAGAGCAAAGATTGCCTAAAATTATTATAGAATGGATCCCAGTAGAAAGTAGGAAGAGAGGAAGACAGAAGAAAACTTTGATAGAAGGGGTACAAGCAGCTATGAATGTCAGAGGATTGGAGGAAGATAAATAGATGGACAGAGAGGAATGGCGTTTGGTTTCCGGAAGACGGCGGCAGCTGCCATGATACCGGATTATTATTATTATTATTATTATTATTATTATTATTATTATTATTATTATTATTATTATTCGCGTTCTTAATCAGAATGTTGAAACATAGCAGCTTGCTTGAATTATACTTTATTATTCCATTGTACACGGAAATGAATGTTAGAAGGCAGGCTGGTTTCATTATACCTGTTTGAGTAGACTGTATGAAATGCTAGACCTACATTGATAGATGCAATTATTGTAAGTGTTTGGGTGTGTAGCTGAAGTATTAATTAATGATTGAGGTAATGAAGATATTTTGAACTGTATGAGAAGTGAGAATTAGGTCGATTGAAGAAACGTGAGAATGTCTTGAGTTTGTATTGTGCAATCTGTTGGATTTCCACGTTCTGCCAAATACCAATAAGCCTGTAATTGAGCTCACCTGACTGACAGGCACGATTTGGTCCCAGTGAAATTATACACAATATATAGTGCCAATTAGTTCCTAACCTCTTGGCTCGTAGTCATTTGTTTCATGTGCAACATTTTGTAAGTCATACTTGTAGCACTTCTCAGAAACAACGTTCAATTCATTTTTGTAGAAAATGTAAATAAAGTACAGTAAAATCTCCTTTATTCGCGGTGGGATATGTTCCATAAATATGCCGCGAATACAGAAACCGCGAATATGGATTGGTAATTTGTATGGATATATAGGGGATACGTTCCAAGGTTGCAAAATAAAATAAAAATGATCAAAATAAAATCAATTAATGAGAGATTTTGAACTATTTCTGTAATTTTTTTCTGTTTTGCCGCTTTTAAAACATACAGAAACAACTGGAAATCTCACGTAAGAAGAATGAGCAGAACAAGAATACTATGTCAAATCTTAAATTACCAGCCACCAGGCAAGAGATCTTTTGGCACACCCTTCAAACGTTGGATTGAGACCGTAACAGACCACTAGGTCTATCACATGAAAGGAAGAAGAAGAAGAAGAAGAAAATATATTTCAATTAAGATTGATATTCAGCTACGAATTCTGCGATAGAATTCCTTATTTTGTATCGGATTTCTTGATTCATTAACATTGAAACAACGTGATATAGACGCAAACAACACGCCAACGCATAAACGGTCAAGCATTTATATTTTTACTTTAAGCGGCAAAACTACTTTTTTCCGCTTCGGAACTAATTTTCTTTCCTTTTACTCGACATTATAAATTGGCAATAATGCAGAAGAGACACGTGTTATTCAATCAAAATGATTGCAACCAATGACAAGTTGAAACAATAAAACACCGATCGTGGCGAGGGTGCATTTATCAACGGACATACCGGCTGTGGCTTTTAACAACGAACTTTAGGGTTAGTGACAATAAGGTTTGTTTTGCTTTGATATTAATTTGTCCATTTGGTTTGAATCACTCTTTATAAAACCCGCCTTGACATGTGCCTGCAGTAAAACAAAGTTGCCGATGCGTTAATAAAGGACACTAATCCTTCTATCTTACCGCCGACTGGATCCGCAAATAAAAAAAAAATAGCCGCAAATACAGGAACTGTGTCGCAAATAAGGAGCTTGTACTGTATTATAAATATATTTGTATTATATGGCTGAAGATGGATAAGTTGTCTCATGAGTAAAGTCGGTTTCTAATGTAACGTTATGTCTAGTGGAATTTTGAAGGTGATTCATTTAGAATTTGTTCCAAACGAGTGTGCAGTCGATACAGTCTTAACAACTGAAACGGGTTCAAGAAATTTTCTAGGGTCGTGGGTTCAAATCCGACCGAATCCAATACTGCATGAACAAGCATGACAAAAATTCAGATTTTGGGAGGAATCGAACTGATACCACCTGTGATCTTGGGCCTTCAAATTGTCATCTGTTTCGAACCAAGGCATATTTTTGCGTGAAATTACAATGCATTAAATTAGAATGGAGAATAGTAGATTAGTGAAGAAAGTACGTGACTGGACACCTCAGCAGAAAAGGCCACTAGGAAGACCACAACTACGATGGAAGGATGTCACCATACCCCGGACCTGTAGTGAATGAACACGCAACAAGCTGCTAGTTTTCATGCGTAGAGGAAGAAGAAGAAGAAGAAGAATAAATTAGAAAAATACTGAAGCTGTGGAATTGTGTCTCGTCGAAAACTTAGTATCAAAGACCAGAGATTAATACCGTCGTGGTATATAGATCAAGGATAATAAAACTAGGTGAAAGATAGATCAAGACCATGATTTTGATAGTATCTACTTTGAAGAGTAATTTAATTTCTTGTAAGAAAAATTTCCAAATAAAATAGTGTATAAAATTATCTAACTTAAGGGTAGTGTCTGTATCAATAATACTGAGTAGGCTGCATGGCCACACATAGATACATGTAAATGCACAGTTAATGATAAATGAAGGAAATTTTCAATAAGTTGCTGAATTCAAATACCTATAAAAATAAATTACAAGCAGGAATGAAGGGGAAAAATAAACATACCCTTAATTCTGCAAACGCATGCTATTTATTGTATATTACAATGACTTTTGCCATCACTACTTCTCTCAAAGGACATTACACTAAAAATTTATAAAAGTGATATTCTTTCAACGATGTTACATATGGATGCAAAATATTTATTATTTTAAGAGAGGATAACATATTCTGAGTATTTGAGAATAAAGTTTGGACAAAAGAAAGACGAATGAACAGTTCAATAGGCATTAAAGTGACCTACATTATATTCATGGGAAACCAGATTTAAGCTTAATAAAAACATTGAAGTCTCATAAACTATGAGGGGCGGTTCGTGTACCACTAATGGGGCATGAAAGAGGGACATGAAAAATTTTAGTGGGAAAACCAGAAGGAAAGCGTACAGTAGATAAACCAAATATGCGGTGGGAGATTAATAATAACAATTATTTTTAAGAGTTGAATTATATGGGGTGGTTGGAAAATATTAACTCAAGATAGAGGTGTATGGAGAGCTTATGGTCGCGCGGTTATTTACTTCCGGATTCGATAATGCCAGTGTGTTAGTTATTAATGAGAGTCTTCTGGTCGAAATAATACACTCAGAATGCATTCTAATGCGTGCCCTTATGTTTTAATAGGCCTATAACTTCACAATTGTCTTCTTCTTTTCTTCTTCTTTGTTTGTTTCTAGGATTTTTATTCTATCTACTTCTAAATGAAAGTAGATTCGCAGTAGTTACTGGGCTGAGTGATCCTTTTTTCCATAAAAGGAATAAATTAATAATAATAATAATAATAATAATAATAATAATAATAATAATAATAATAATAATAATAATAATAATAATAATAATAATGGATTTATTCTGGCAGAGTTAAGCCATACGGCCTTCTCTTCCACTCAATCAGCGCAAATTACAAGTATATATGTATATATATTTCTTCCACTCAACCAGCGAAAATTGCAAGTATATATTTGACAATATAACCAGCCTCATGGGCTAGTGGTCAGCGTTACTGACTATTGTTCATGAGGTTCGATTTCCGGTCAGACCATAGAATTTTCTTTCATAAAGGGAATTATTCCTGTGGTTGCCCATGGTCTGGAATTTAGATTAAGTTTAGGTTAAGAACTCTCCTGGCGCTTCATTATCATTTCTCATCCATCATATCATCGGGGTAACGTAACTCCGCCTTCCAGGTGCCCCAACCTAAGAAAAGGATTACAATTCCGCCAATGCCAGGGGAGAAAGCCAGAAATGTCATAAAAGATAACCTGGTGGCATTAGACAAAAAAAATCGACTATATATATATATATATATATATATATATATATATATACACTATACACTATACTAATTATAAAGAAATTAAAATATATAAAAAATTGCTATGGAAATTTCATGTACAAACAACATTTATACGATAATAATAATAATTAATAATAATAATAAGTATTATTATAGTATAAATATGATAAATTATGCGAGAACCACAATTTGATGTAAAGTATTTTACACTGGGCACTGATGAAGTCGAGGTTAGAGCAAATATAAATTTAGATTTCTTTTAAAAGATGCCAATGTCCGGCAGCCCCTTATTTCTTGTGTAGGGAATTCCAGTTGCGAGAAGTGAAGATAGTGTATGACATGGAGTGATGTGATGTCATATATTGCGGTATATTAAGCAAAGAGACTATGTAGTGATCTTGTGTTTAAGTTATGGTTGGAGGATAGATACTGGAAACGAGATGATAAATAATTAGGAGTTGAGATATGTAGGATCTTAAATAAGAGATTTAGACAGTGCGATTTTCTTCTCTCTTTTAGATGTAGCCATGACAATTCGTGGAAAAATGGAGAAATGTGATCGTGTTTTCGAACATTAAATATGAATCTGATACACATATTATGGACACGCTGCAGTTTGTCCGACAATCCGTCACTTATGTCAGTTAGTAGAACGTCACAATAGTCAAAATGCGGCTTTACTAAGGTTTGGATTAAATTTCTTTTTAATAGCTGTAGGAAGAAAGTCCTTGAGATTATTTAGGGAATGCACTATGGAGAAGATCTTATGTTTTATTTGTGCATTCCAATTTAGATTAGAATCTAAGTAAAATCCCAAGTTTTTAACGACGTCGGTATAAGGAATTTGTTCGTTATCTAACATGATAGCCGGCATGTTGCTATTGTTTAAGGAGTTTAATAGTCTTGGATGTCTGATAACGCTGGTCGACAAAAATGAAGTATTTTTCATCGTGAATTTAAGTTTTTTCCTATCAGGCAGGAGTTTTCTGTGATATTCATTTACATTTTTTGTAATTTTTATAATTTTTAATAGAATCTATCTAACTCTAACTCATTCTGACATACCTAGAAAGTGGTATTTTGCATCTGGAACATTTCTCTTCTTGGTCCAACAGTAGTCAGTCAGCATATTAGAATTCCACTTGCCTTGGTATCTCTTTTCCATTGTGGAAATTTGCTGATGAAAACGCTCACCGCGCTCATCAGAGCTTAAATACAGCTTGAATAAAATCTCTACATATAAGGTAAATGTTCCTATGACAGGTCGAAGAGATTGCTAAAATATATTTTAAAAAGTAGCTGTCACAAAAAAATGTGCCTGATGGAAACATTCTGACTACATATCTTAATTCAGTATGAAAAATGCACTAGATTCACTAATCAGATTTCTTGTGAAGAAAACCTTGTCGACCAGTGTAATTATTGTTTGCGTTAATTTATATGGTGAGTCGCAATTCATAATTCCTGCGATGCTAGTAAGACATTCAACTGTTACACCGCACATTAATTTTTAGTTATAAAATGAATATAAAATCCTGTTCAAGAATATAAAATCAATTAATAATACAGAAGAAATTTACACGTAGGAGAATTGCATTCAACCGATTCTCACGAAAAAATCTAAATAGTTAATTTTTAATATATTTATATTTTTTCATAATCCGAAAGTACAAGTACATAATGCAATGTTGTGGGATGACTTCAGACTTTAATTAGGGATTGAATGAAACCCAACAATATGTGCCAGTATTACTGCCATGGCACAAATATTAACAACGAACCATGGTATTTTCAAATTTAAAATTAATTCGTTATATACTGACAATTTTACAAATTCTGTAAAAGTTATACTTATTTAAAAATTTTAGTTAAAAAAATTACAAGGTGGAATATAAAGCGTAGAAATGAATTTCCTTAGAAGAACAAAGGCTGCACAAGAATGGATCGGTTAAAGAATGAAGAAATAAGAACAGAGTTAAATGCATATATCAATTAAATGATAAAATCAAAGTATATAGAGAAAAATGGTTTAGACATATAGAAAGAATGAACGTAACAAGATTACCAAAAGCAGCATTTAACTACAAGCCAAGAGGTTCAAGGAATGTAGGAAGGCCAGTGAAAAGATGGACAGAACAATTGTGAGGCGGAACAGGCATTTTGCCTGGCCCGTGAAGTGAAGAAGAAGAAGAAGAAGAAGAAGATGATTTTTAGTTATTAATAATAGGGTTTAATCCATTATCAATTAATTTCCGAAGTCATTCCATACCATTTCACACTCCTGCTTCACTTTAATGCCGGTTTGTGTATCCGGTGCCATAGTCGAGTTGTTTTAAGGAATAATATGCCATGATGCAGAGCTATGGGACTTGCACTGGTTCGAGTCCTCATAAGGGAAGAAATTTTCTCATCGAATTTCGTCCATTGTGGGACTAGTGCTCTCTGAGAATCGTGAGGAATTTGAATAGGTATAATGAGTAGCGACTCCAGGTTGAGAAGCCCAGTTTAACGATAGAAGGACTCGATATGCTGACGCAAGCAGTATCTGCTTACAATCGTGCACTATAGTATATAGCCACTTGCATCCAAGGATTCTTCCATCTTAATATATAAATGGATATATTCAACGTAATTATTAGAGAGTCAGTCATTGCAAAATAATGCTCTGACCTATTCAGAATGTTAAAAAAAAGAGCTTTCTTTAATATGATAAACTTTAGTTGATAAATTCGAGGCGAGGCACGACTGTGATTGGTTGTAAATCAAAATTCATTGATACGTGATTTGTCATTGACTCCTCTTTGGGGCATGAGTTAAATAGTCTATGTAAACAGTGTCAAAATTACAAAATATTTCTATGAAACGAAATGCTTTTACATTAATTTCTTCCTCATCTTCATCTTGTCTCGTATCTCAGTTCCGGGTACCGAGTTTTGGACAGAAATCTGAAGAAATAATTCTCTTCATGCCCGATGTTGTAGTAACATTTTGAAGAAGGATTGGTGTCCCAAAAAGAATTACTGGTTCAGGTTGGATTTAATTTTCGGTAGAGCCGGATTCTCTTCTTAGTGTCGTAAGTTGGTACACTCGATAGGAAAACACTTCAAAATTACTAAAAAAATGGTTTCTTGTAGAAATAATTGCAAATTTATTCACTTCTTAATTTCCAAGCAGATTAAGTAAATGTAGGTGGTATTATTCTTCGCCGTCAATTAAAATTAAATTCTTTTACTTTCTTAAATCAATTCTTCTTGTACTAAATATTACATTTTATCAGGAGAGCTCTATTGCTTCTATCTTAGTTGAAAGTTCTATGCAGAATGACTAGTGTAATTCTTTTATAATTTTAAGACCATTATTACATCACATGATGTTAATTTTAAATTCTATTGGTTAATAGTCCTTTAAATATAAGGTTTAATTTGATCTGTTAAATAAGAAAGTTAATTGTTTAAACATCCAATCAGAGTTTAGTTTACTTTCATTTAAGAATATGAAGTTATGCAGTTGTTCTTATTACAGTTATAATGGAAGGATTTCTAATTTTGACAACAATGACTTAAAACAATTTTTAAAAACATTCTTTACAAAGACCGTTATGTAATACAATTTCTTTAATTGTTACTGAGACATTTTCATCATCATCATCATCGTCATAGTACATTCACGAATTTAGGCCTTTTGTTGACCTGTTTCGGCCTCAAGAGAAACATCATCCAAAAGTCTTTTGAGTGGACGTCCTGGTCTTCTTCCTGCAGGTTGATATCTTAACATTTGTTTGGATATTCTGTGATCCTCCATTCGATGAACATGTTGCATCCATCTTGACTTATAATCAGAAATTTTGTTTTCTAAAGGTTCCATGTGTAATTCTTCTAATATGTCTTCATTCTTTTTTTTTTTTTTTGTGATCTAGTAGTGTGTATCCTGCTGTCCTCCGAAGGTATCTCATTTCAGCAGATCTAAGTCTCTGTATATCCTTCTGTTTCAACGTCCATACTTCGCTACCATGCAATAGAGTTGGAAGAGACAGTGTTTTATACACTTTTAGTCTTGAATGCTTTTGGACTAACTGTGGCTCGAAGGTAGAATTTATTAACCCTAAAATTCTTAAAAATTTAGATATTTTTGCATTTACATCCTTTTTTTCTTCATATGAGATATTGCATCCTAGATATGTAAAATTATTCATCTGCTCCAACATTTTATTGTCCAGTACAATTTTACTTCTGACAGGATCTACACCTTGAAATGCCATAATTTTTGTTTTTTCTGTAGATATCTTCAATCCATATTCTTCTGTAATTTTGTTAAGTTCATACAGACCTTTCTGTAGATTATCTTCTGAATTTGCTATTATTATTTGGTCATCTGCAAACAATAGGGTGTTTAATTTTCTATTTTCTGATATTCTTATTCCAAATTTATATTTATTGTACCAGCAACATATTACTTCATTCATACAAATTATTGCAAAGAGTGTTGGGGATAGGGGGCAGCCTTGTCTCACACCACGATTTATAATTCCTTCTTCAGAAAATCTGACACTTTTATTCAACAATAACTAACAATGAATTATTTAGATGTTTTTATTTATTTAAGTTATATGTTAATATTAAAATAACTTTAAAATACAAAATTATTAACTTTAACTTTTATATTCATTGTAATATTAAAATCCTGCTATGAACCTCAATCTGTCTCGGACATTACATACCTCCTCTTCCATTATTCCAATCCACTCGACACCTCTTTTCTCGACATTCTTAATTTGTTCTACCCATCTATATCTTGGCTGACTTCCAGTTCTTGTTTTGGTATCCTCCAATATCCTATGTTTTAACATATCTATATCACCCTTGGCTGACTTCCAGTTCTTGTTTTGGTATCCTCCAATATCCTATGTTTTAACATATCTATATCACCTTGTTCTACTATCCTCTATTTCCTATTTTATTTTATACAACTTTAGAATGTATCTTACTTTAGCTTTATGTATTATACGTCATGTGTGTGTGATTTTCCCAAAAATGTTTCTTAAAATTTTAATGGCTATTACCTGAATTTACTTAAATGTTTCTCTGTTATTCTCCATGTTTCTGATCTATAAATTGATACACAGTAGGTTTAAAACACATTTTACAGGTGCAGTATTATCAAACGAAATCATGTTACTTTTAACTAAAATATAACTCAATGAAAAATCATTTTTATATTTAATTAACCTGAATTTAGGATGAAGTAACTTATGCCCCATCCGATTTAAATAAAGCAAAAAAAAAAAATCTCGCTTTCACAGATGGAAGAGAATGGCGGCTGATATGAAAAAAAAATTGCTCTTTACTTATTTTCAGTTAAATGGAAAACTTGGGAAAAACTTTAAAGTAAGAATTAATTTAACCAAAAACCAAAATATGGTTCGCTAGTTGAGAATATGAAAAACGTTTTTTTCATATATTGTATGTCATCGTGTATTAGGTGTATTGTGATATTTGGTAGGTCGAGTTGGAAGTGAAGAAGGACCGTAGTGTGGGCGGGCGTCCAGAACTGGAAGCTAAATGTCAAGGGGACGTCGGGACGCGGTAATTACGTCAGGTAGGCGTCCTCTTACACTTGCTTTGGTAAAGGCTATGGTTAAGTTCATGTATATCACTTGAAAAGGTCAAAACTGATCCCATCTGTGAATTGAAACACCAAATTCAATCAAGTATTAATTTACAATAAAAATTTACTCAGACATTCCTAATGGTTTATATTTGTAACTTATACTATAGAACACGGAATATCATGGCCACATGGATGTAAGCTCTCCATACATTCCTATTTTGAGCTAATATTTTCCAAACATTTCCTACACAATACACGTTCCTGAAATCGTGGTTAATACTATTCACCAATATTTTTCTTGGACTACCAATTGGATGCTTTCCATTTGATTTTCCATTCACTTTTTATAACTCATTCGTGCCATATATCTTACTCATCTATCACAGTACAAATAGGTTAGAATAAAACATTTGCCTGGTTAAGGAGGGGGTTGCAGAAAACCAATTCCAGATAGACTTATTGATAATAATATTATTAATGCGAGATTGGGAAGTGGTTGTTACAGAAGCGAGGATAGCAAGGTTTTTAATTTCCGATATTCTGTAAAACACTTCACAAACGTGCGTTGTACATTATTTTTTGCGCGATGGTATTTTCAAAATAATAAATAATAGTAAAATAATAACATATTTGTTGGAAATATTTGCGTTGATTATAAACAACTGACTAACGTTAACAGTGTGGGCAAGTCTATCAGTTGAGTCTACATCAGGCCGTGACACCAATCAGTGATAAAATGGCGGCAAGTACGAATTTATTGTTTTATATTGTTCCAAATAAAGTTCAGTTTATTTAAAATGCAGTGATTTCTTTAGTATTGTTCCAAATAAAGATCAGTTTATTTAAAATGCAGTGATTTGTTTAGTATAATGCATATTAACACTACCTTTTGGACATATTTTTGTATATACATTGTACGTAGTATACATAAAGGACAGTGGTTTTACTTCCCGCACGAGGTACGTAATATGTAATAGAGTATTACAGTACAGTTATTTAGGTTGGCAACCCCGAAATTTAAGAAATTGATCTTTCAATCATGGTCGCCATTGCTGTAAGTACGACAGAACTCAATATCGCGAAAAAAACATTTAGGCTTGATACACACAACACCATGGCGCGTCAGGCCTAAAAGGTGTTTGGCCTACTAGCCAGCTGCAGGACTCATATCCACATGTGTTAATTTCAAAGATGGATTATCATCTAACCAGTATAATAATAGAAAACACATTTGTAGCAATTGGTTATACCACAATAAAAAGAAACCACTGTTTGTACTTTCTTAAACGTATTATTTCCCAGGTATGTACGTTCCAGAAAAATATAATTGATATGTTTACATCATAGGACATCAGAAATTAATTAATAACCTATTATGTTGGTTATAAACAGTTTGATGTGTTTCAATTTTTCTCCACTAGGGTGCATTCTTACAATATTGCGATCCTTTGGCAATAAATAAAATGATCTGGTTGCAGTGATGAATAAATGAAACATAACAAACGTTTCTCATTTGTTTCCAAACATCGCCGTTTACATTAAATATATAAATATTTAAATATGACTATATTTAAATAATGGTTTGTGAGTAAACGCTTCGTGGCATCGGGAATTTATGGATAATTTAGAAATCACTCCTGACATTACTTATGATAATTTTTTAGGATGTTAGATTGTACGCCTTTTTTTTTACAGTCAACTAATGTAATCTATGACAATTTTCTGAACATTTAATGGAAATTATATAGGAAATACATTATTTTGCTGATAAAATCGTTTAATGTTTTAAGCATGATCAAAATAAATTTAAAATGTTCAAAAGAAAAACACACAAATGGAAACATTACTGTTTTAGAGTGTACCGAAATGGACATTTCGGCCCATTTCGGTACAGGAATTACGTCTTACTGCGCAAACTATACGTCATCGCGTCTCCATCTCGAGTGTCATCTTTATGAACAGTGCAAATGCTTTCCTATCTATCCCTTCCTTTCCTAGTGCGCACCCTGTGCTATCGCGCATTCCCCCTCTCCCTGTGAATTATCATTAATAGCTGTGTTTTGTAACATCGAATCATCATCTACTTAGTCACCATTGGAGTCTGGTCAGAGCAGCTCAGGAGAGCTGGTTTAGTTTGTTTAGTCCAGTAAGCCAGGGTGGGGACGCTAGGACAGTATTTCCCCCAACCCGAGGCTGGACTAGAGTGTATGTATGTTGATTTATATCATATTTTCTTTTTGTATAGATGATCTAGGTCCCGCGCCGTAGCCGAGCGGTTAAGGTAGGAAGCCTTGGCGCAGAGCTACGGGACTTGCGCTGATTCGAGTCTCCATGGGGGAAGAAATTTTCTCATGGTATTTCGGCCAGTATGGGACCGGTGCCCACCCAGCATCGTGAGGCAATTGGGTAGCTACAATAAGTAGCGGCTCCAGGTTGAGGAACCAGCTATAACGGCTGGGGGACTCGACATGCTAACCACATGTCACCCCTACACTGGCTGTTGATCATCTACCTCTGTGATTGACACATGTGGATGTGAAAGGCCAGCAGCCGGCTGGTAAAAGGGCAACCGCTGAAAAGTGGAAAGACCTTCAATCGGAATAGATGATCTACTATGATTTCTTTTCTTTGTAAATTGAATATTTATTTATTTATCTTTATATTATATCTGACTATATTTTGACTCGCATTAAAAGCTTTAGTTGTGCTTTTTACTTACTCTGTGCCTATTCATTCAGTAGTTAACATAAGTCAGATATCAAAGTCAAAATCCAAAAGATTGCCCAAGCGTGTGTTGTTAGTTCCTTTATCCCAAAGCTTCCACGATTGTATTTTATAAGTCAGTAAACATGACATATTGGGAGAATTTAGTAAAGAAAGTTGAATTCCTCTTTGCCTCTATGGGCCCGGGCAAAGATGTCACAATTTGAACAATCTATGCTTTCCAATCAAAATAGTGATCAACAATATAACCCTGCGTGGGTGCTAAATGGTAGTAGAACGAGGTTAAATAATTATAAGACGCCACAAAAATGGTTTAGCAGAGCGTGGTTCATACTGCACAAGAGTATATTGTATACTAGGTTTTTATGTAATATTCACAGTCTCCAATAGATAAAGATTGAAATAGCTGATTTATAGTGCTCCCAATGTATGAAATATTCTGATATAGTGAACCTCGGTGTGGAAAGCAACGGGAAGCTACCACACCTACACAATTCCCTAGTAAAGCTGCAAGCATAGCATGAAAAAAATGCTATGATTGCAGTGAAGGACCTGCCTTCGGGCAGAATTACTATGGATGGATAGTGAACCTGCAGTTAGGGACAACATGAAGTGTAAAAATATGCCTTGTCCATAACCATCTTATACACAACATGCTTTTTAACTGGTAGACTATTTGGAAGTTAAGGCATAAGTTAATTTTACCATCCAAATATAGAGTCATCCTATATTAATAAGAACATATTATAACACATCGTTAGGTCAGCTCTTAAATCTCGCTTTATAAGATCTTAGCGATTCGTGGGTCGCTGGGAAATTTCCAGATGTATCTAAGTATCGTTTTACAGAAGGATCGGTCTCTCGAGGTTTCCATTCGGCAAGGATTGAGATCAGGCTTCCAAATAGTTATACTCTTGCATATAAAATAAATGCGAGTCGATCGACACGAGTCAGTCAGTCACGAGTGAGTCGCAAGAGAATTGTGGTCTGGAAGTCGATCCGTGAAAATGACCTGAAGAGGTAGGCCTATATGAAGTTAATGTTGAAATAGGAAAATTCTTTATGCCATCTGGAAGACTATTGGATATATTCACGGATGCCACCTCATGCCTATTTTGAGTTTTACAACATTTACATTTATTTAAATGTATATTACTATTCTTTGTTGGACAGTTATCCAGCATGTATATTTGTGTATTTTTTTAATACAGTAAGCAACTGAATACCGAGATGTATGTTGATTTGATAGTATACAGTGACTTGTTAACACTCTAGTGACCCCAAGTAATTTTTTTATGTAACTCGGGATGCAGCAATACAATTTAAATAAGTAAGAAAGAGGTTAGACAGCAAAATCGTACCATTTGGAGCGTGAGTTGATTTCTGCTGACTATTTAACTCATGCCCCAAATGGGTGTCAATGACCAATCACATTTCAATGATTTGTTATTTACCACCAAACACAGTCGTGTTTCGTCTAAAATTGACCAACTAAAGTTTATCATAATAAAGAAAGCACCCCATTTTTAACATTCTGAATAGGTCATAGCATTATTTTGCAGTGGCTGAGTCTCCAAGAAATACGGCTACCAGATTGTATATATAGTGCATGGATGCCAACAGAAAGCGAATGCGAGAGATAATATATAAACATTTGTAACAATTGAATATATCACAAAAAATAAACTACTCTTTGCACTTTCTTAAACGAATTATTTTCCAGGAAATGACGTTGCAGAAAAATATAATTAATATATTTACATCATAGGACATCAGAAATTAATTAATACCTATTAAGTTGGTTATAAATTTCTCTACTAGGTTGCATTCTTACAACATTGCGATCCTTTGGCAATAAATAATATTATGATCTGGTTGCAGTGAGAACAAAATAAGCAAATGAAGCGTACCAATCGTTTCACATTTGTTTTCAAACATCGCCGTTTACATTAAATATATAAATATTTTAAAATAACCATAGTTAAATTATGATTTTTGAGCAAAGTAGCTTAATTTTATTCGTTAAATAGTCCTAACAAATGCCACTCTTGATTTCCAAAATTCTCTACATAAATCACTCCTCGCTTCGTGAGTCGTGAATTTATCGATCATTTGGAAATCACTCGTGGCATTAGTGCCTACTTATGAAAATTTATAAATCACTCTACCGGTACTAGTTTTTTAGTTTTCGCAACAAAACTCATTATATATAATAAAATGAGGAATATATTCTTCAAACATAAGAGAAATCCGATCATTAGAAATGGGACTTTACGTGAAACGCGGAATTGCAAAATCTCTCTAGCGACCTGCAGATTTCCTTGATCTCTGTACATCATTTTTCTAACAGGTTTTAAATATACAACATCTTTCTGTGCACATATTAAGTTTCGATTATCTTTCCCCATTCATCTCTAACCTTCCAGTTACCATCCTGCAGTCCCCTGTCCTTCTTTAATTTCATAATTCCCTCTGTTCAAGTCTTCTTAGGTCTCCCTCTTATTTTCCACCCATTTGGAATCCACTCCAAACTCCTAACTGCATTCTATCTTCATGCATCCTCTTCACGTCACCAAACCATTGTAATTGTTTATTTCCACAAAATGTAACTGTATATCATACAATTTAATTAACAAAAGAAATATGACATATGGCAAATCAGAATAATCGGACGGTGAATTCTTCTTCTTAAGATGCCGCTTAGTTTACGGAGTTCCTGCGTGACGGATATTTTTATTTAACTTTGTTTTTTGTTTCAGGTGAGATTGTCTTCAGAAAACGTGCAGCAGGCATTTGGAATAACGTAAGTTTTATATATTCTTTAAAGTGAGAGCTAAGCTATTAGACCAATGTGCCATTTCTTTGGTAAAAAATGTATATCCTACAATATTTGATTACAGTATTGTGCAGCAATTGTTCTCCTTTCTACATTATCAAGAGAAGGGAGTGCAAAATTTACAATCACGACTTATGTGACGATTTGAAAAAGAAAAAAGTGACAAGTCGTGTGTCCTCATAAAACATAATCTTCCACAGTTCATAATCTGTAAGTGAAAGTTTACTCACATATGTTGTCCATTGCATTACATAACCGGGTTAAACCGCAGACTTAAACAGATTGAATGACAAACTATCTCACATTTTTGTGTTTAGTGAAGGTAGTACTGGCGGCGGTACTTTACTCTCGTCCCCTTGTCGAGAGTCTGTTTTATTTTGAACATGTGTTACATTGGAGTTGTATATTATTAATTTCATAAGCCCACAGCACCTGAAGATTATAGATACATCTATAGTTTTCCCTTTCAGAGAATTGAGTTTGTTCTCATTAGGAGATTTAAAAAAATTACAGAACTTCATCGATCCTACTTATGTTAGTAGTTCGAGGCCCTGTGGGGTCCGGAATTTTTAACTGACCCAAACCTTCTGGTGGCACCATGACCCTGGGGTCGACTCGGCCTCTAACGGAAATGAGTATCAGACACTTTTTCTGGAAGTAAAGGCAACCGTCAGGCAGGGCAGGCAATTCGGCTGACATCAAGTGCCGATTATCTATGACCAATGACCCTCTTTACAAAATCATTATCAACAACAGTAAGTACCAAACTACAAACAGAAGATAAATCATGTTTTCGAAAGGCCTCTTATAAAAATTATACTACTGATAATATTGTACCAATTTTATATTTTAAATGTTTTATTTACTAACTTTACATTTATTTAAATGTATATCGTTATTATTATTTGTTGGATAGCATGCACATTTGTGTATTTTTTTACCATACAGTAAAGGACTGAACATGTATATTGATGCAAGAATATACAGTGAGTTCTGATACAATTTGTACTAATTATTCTAACAGCTCATTTCTGTAGATTTTTTTTTTCCAATAATAACACTGAGCAACAAAAAATAAACTTTTTTTTTTGTCTCAGAAAGAAAACTATGTGACTCTGATAGTATTTGTTCTCCTGAATTCAAATATTATATCGGTTTTTCTCATCACGCAAGGTTTCCGAGAGACAGAAATTTATAATTTCAAACACTTTAATATTTTCTACATTCATATAACTACACAATATTCGAATATTCAGACTTACCTAGAAAGTAAGAAATGACGATTTTCTGCTATATTTCACCTGTGGAGCATCTCTCTTGATGGTCCAACAATAATCGGCCAGCATATTAGGATTCCATTTGCCTTGATATCTCTTTTCCATAGCTGAAATCATTTGAGTTAGATCATTTGGTTTTATTTTACAATGGACAAATGGACAAAAAAAGTTTATTAAAAAAAATTATTTAAATCCATTAATTGAAATTGAGATAAAAAAAAACTGTGGGTTATGGAGAAATTCCGAATACATATTTGAAAACACGATAAAAAAACTGCATTAAATACAACTATTGGTACTCATGGGACAAAAATCATGTTGACCAGTGTAATTAAAGGTGCCCCACAACAAAATTTCACACCACAAATGACTGTAAATATGAATCTAATAAACTCTTAACAAAGGTATCCAATCGAAGCTTGGGCAAGGACGCTCAGAATAAATAAACTCTTACTTAGTTTGCTGGTTACAAAATTTTAAAAAAATAGAAGCAATGTCAAAGCTGTTTTATTATATGGGTTAGAAACCAGGCTATCAAATAACGCAATTAATAAAATTTGCAGTCTTTTATAAATAGGCGTTTAAGAAAAGTTTTCCACGCCATCTAATAAAAATCAGTCCAAAGCTTATATGAAGAAACTATGGGAACGAATCTTGGATTATCACTACCAAACAAGAAATTAAAATCCAAGCAGCAGAGATGAAATTCTTAAGAAGAGTAAAAGGATGCGCTAGAATGGACCAGATAAGAAACGAGGATATCCGTGAAGAACTACAGATTTACTCCATAAAAGAAAATATATTTAACAACAAGATTCAGTGGAAAGAACTTGTAGAAAGAATGGAAAAAAGTAGATTTCCAAATAAAATCTTACATTACTTTTCGAGAGGAAGAAGAGATGTCGGACGTCCTCGGAAGAGATGATCTTAGATCTATTAGTGAAGACGGAATAGGCAACTAATGCCTAATCAAGGAAGTGCAGAAGAAGAAGAAAAAGAAAATTGTTGAATATACACTGGCCAATGATGATATGTAACGAAAATGTATGGAGAATAAAAGAAGAAACAATAGAGATCCAAATTAAATAACATATATGGAGTTGGGTATATCATACACTAAGAAAATCAAACGAGACCATAGAGAAACAAGTATTGGAATTTAACTCTCAAGGAGCACGGAGGGTATGGAGACGGAGAGGATCATGGAGAAGGACAATAAATGAAGAAATGGAAAGGTTGGATGGAAGTAAAAACTAGGGTAACAAGTCGTGTTCGATGGAAAGCAATTGTTGAGGCCGTATGCTCCTGTATAGTTATTTATTTAATCGTATTTACTACATATTTTTTGAGATCCTCTTTCCTTCTTATCTATTCATAGTTATTCTCTTGATTATATTCTATCCAAGACCTTTATAAAATCAATAATTGACAGCTGGTTCCATTAATTTATGTTTGTCCTGGAATGTTGTTCTTTTGTTCTTTTTGGCGAATTCAGAAAGAACGAAGAATTGAAGTGTTTCACCTGAAACGAAAATTAAAAAAATCGCTGTAGCGGCTCAATTTTCGAGCTTTCTCGAAGGCAGCATATTATATTGAAATAAAACTTGCTTTGTCGTAATGTAACTGTATAACTAATCACTTGCACTATCGAACCCATAGGTTCATGTTCGCGCGGACATAAGCTCTCCATACATCCCTATCCTGAGCTAATGTATCCAATCATCCCCTGCATAATATACTTTCATCAAATCATGGTTGATGTTATTCTCCCATCTCTTTCTTTGTCTACCTACTGGGAATTTTCCTTCTAGTTTTCCTACAAGATGCTTCCATGCACCTCTTGCATTCCCCATTCGTGCCATATGTCCTGCCCATCGCAGTTTATGAGACTTAACTGTTCTTATTATACTGGCTTCCTATAAAGACCATGCAACTCACTGCTATGTAGTCTTCTCCATTCGCCTCTCTTCATCTCTCTTTGGTCCAAAAAAATTCCTAAGAATTTATTCTCAAATATTCGTAATCACATTTCCTGGAAGAATAATAGTTTTGTATATTTTCAGATTAATGTTCTTTTTAAAAGCGTTGGGACATCAAGAGTCTCTGCAATGCATAATAGCACGCATTTCCACAATTGAGCCTATGTTTAATTTCTTTGTGCATCTCATTCCTATTTGTGATTATTGTTCCTGGATATTTGAATTTGGCCGCTTCTTCAAAATTTCTCTGATTTGTCATTAGCTGTCCATTTACATAGTGAGACAGTAAAAAATCTAGGAGTGTTTATGGATAAACATTTAATTTGAAATAAACAAATAAATAACATTTGCAAAACTATCTTCTCAATAATACACTCATTAAATCGTATAAGAAATTGTTTACCGTTTTCTCTAAGAAAAATGTTAGTAGAAACACTTGCAATGCCCCATTTTGATTATTGTGATACTCTTTTTACTGACCTAAATACTGTTCTTACCCAAAGACTTCAACGTGTTCACAATTCTTGCATACGTTTTATTTGTGGTATACGTAGATTTGATCACGTTACACCATCCCTGGAACAATTGTCATGGTTTCGTCTTCAAGATCGTAGAACCATCCATTCCCTATGCCTACTCTATAACATATTATACACATCATTACCTTATTATTTATCATACCGCTTCACTAAACTCTCTGATACACATAACTTAGATACCCGATCCCTTGAGCACAGTGTCCTTTATATCCCTCCTCATCACACTACCTATTATTCGAAATCTTTTACAGTTTCTCTTGCTAGAACATGGAATTCACTTCCACCCTATGTCAGAGACTGCCAAACTTTACCATCTTTCAGAAGCAAATTGAAAATAAAATTACTAACAGAAACAACTCACTAATATTACTTTTTAAGAATTAATAATGCGTTTTTGCATTATTTAATAAAAATAGACTTAGGATTTGTCAATATATTTACCTAATGCCCTGTATAAAAGCGTAGATTAATTCATTGTAGTTTATTACTTTCTTTGTATTTTTTTCTTTTCTTTTTATGTATAGTAGATTCGAGCTGTTATTCCTTTTTTTTTATTCATTATATCATTAATTTAATTTTAATTGTATTTAGTTTCATTGTATTATTAGACATTATTTTCATTATTATTCAATATGACAGATAATTAATTGTTCAATGTCTATTATTGTAATTTTGTATTCATATGTAACATATCTTTGTCCTGTTTAATATGACTATTATTGTAATTTTTTTGTATTCATATGTAACATATGTTTGTTCTGGTGAGTGGAAGAGAAGGCCACATGGCCTTAACTCCACCAGGCTAAATAAATAAATCTAAATAAATCTAAAAATCTACATTATATAATGTATTTCTATACGTGAACATATATATTTAGTTTTATTGGAGTTTAATGTAATTTGTAACTGTATACCAAATAATTTAATTAACCTTAAATTGACAATGTATGCTACATGATATATTTAATTTTAATATTTCCATTTGTCTACAATTACACAGTATACGGTAAGAACTCACAGTCAGGCCTTTGTGGCTTTGTTTTCACAGTGATCCGACACATTTAAATAACTTGCACGAGAAATTAGTTTCTCGCCAATTTAAATGTTAACAAAAGAAATACATACAGTAAAACTTGCTGAAAGCAGAATCGCATAGGACCAAGTATTTTTTTTTTCACATTAGACAAAATTTCGCATTATAAAAAACTAAAATTTATCAATTATCTTAGATTATAGGGAACCGTATACGTCTTTTTTACGTACCTTGGATTAATTGTAGTTCCGCTGCCGTTGAAAAGTGAAGTATAGTATGTACGAGCGACTTCTACGGTAACACGTGAAAAAAAGTCTCGTTTCGTAGCTTTAAAAAGTCTCTTAGGCGCGTATCCTGAAATTCAAGTATGCAGTTTCGGTTTCCGCTCGCTAACTATATTTTCGGCCACATCCTTTGATTCCCCGCATATTTCATTCCACACTACATTGTGTCATCTTTTAATACTGTCCGGCCAACCAGAAGATGACTTTAAATTGTTATTCCCTAGGCATTTAGCGACAGCTAGGGCTTGGCTTTGGAGCATCGGTCCGGAAATTAGGAGATTTATCTTCAATCACTTTCACTTGTTCGTTTAATGACAATGATACATTCGTTTTAGCCATCTTTATTCCATAAATTCAGAACACTACCTGTGAAAGATCGGTTTCAGAATTTAAACTAATTTAAGATTTTACAGTCAATGGTTATTTGTAAGACAGATATCTGTATTTCGCATAGCGTGTGGTGCATTGAGGCCGAATGAAAATTTCAGGTACAGGTAGAATCTCTCCTTCACCCGACGGCAGGAATCATTCCTTATTGTTTTCTTGGCCTAACGGAAATTCAATGAAGTGGAAACTAATTTATTTCTATGTCTTTCCGCTTCATTTTTTTTTCATAAATTACGTAGAAATATCCTTCCGTTTCCGCGTTGGACAGATTCCGTTTTATGCAAAATAAGTACATGTAAAATTATTATTATTTCGCCGGGACCAATAAATTTGTTCACATTGGACAGATTTCCGCATTATTCACGTTCCGGATTAAACAAGTTTTACTGTATTTCGTAAACTAGCAAAATCAGATCATCTACTTGCTGAAGTATTCATTTGGATTACAGAATATCTACTTGAAGGACTTTTTTTCTAATTTAGTTGAGAGTGTGTGATTAGAGTAAATAAGCTTGGGAAGTTAGATTTTGAAATGTGAACAACATAATATGTTTGAGGATCTTGTTAAAGAAGGAGGGAGCGGAACGGTATAATAAGGTCAGGTGTGTGACCTTGCGACTTGTGTGCTCTTGAAGCCGTAACTGGAGGGTAAAAGAACAAACAAGAGTGGGGTTAAGACGGTGTACATAAGGGTTGCCAACAAAGCGGAATTGCAAAGCCTGTGTGGAGGATGTGGAGATGGTCAGAGAAACCAACGAAAATAATACAGGAAATTGCAGTGGTGGCTCGTGAATATTTTACTGCATGTTTCATCCGAGATATGCTAAACTAAAGATTAAAATAATGTACTGGCATTATTACAAAAATAAATAGAGGAAGATTTTGCCTTTGTAAAATTCATGGAGTGTAGAGAGAGGTGTCCATTTTGGTGCAATAGTTTGCATGTCTGCGTACTATTCCAGAGGTCCCGGTTACGATTGCCGGGTGTATCGAATATTTTTTTGTGAATGGGATTTTAAAATGGGGTTCACGAAATCTAGTGATGATATCAGAGTAGCAATGTTTACATGAAAAATAGTGAAATCCAATTAAAATAATTTTAAATTAAAAGAGATTGCGTCATGCTAATCATGTTAATCCCTGTACTGTTATCTGCTTCCATTGATATCAACTAAATTAGCTCGCCTTAACTCTCCGTAGGTGTTATGCCACGTATTTATTATTATTATTATTATTATTATTATTATTATTATTATTATTATTAATGTAATTCAGGAATAATACGTAATGTTAAAAATTTTAAATATTTAGGATCTATTTTAGATAAAAGTGAGAATTCAACTACAGAAATTGAAAGAAGAATAACTGATGGAAGAAGAATCATTGGTTTGTTGAATTCAATGCTTTGGAATATAAATATATTACACAGAACGAAGAAAACTATATTTTAAGTTCTGTTACAAAGCATTTTATTATATGGGTCCGAAACCTGGACAGTAAGTAGAAAACAAGCCAACAAGCTGTTAGCAGTAGAAATGGATTTTTGGAGGCGATCGACAAGAATTTCGAGAAGGGATAAGTTCAGAAACAGCACAATAAGGGAAATTATGCAAGTTAAAAAAAACATATTAGGAAAAATAGAAGAAAAACGTTTGAAATGGTATGGACAACTCATAAGAATGGAAGAAGAGAGAATACCAAAGAAGATCCTTAATTGGAAAGCTAATGGAAGAAGTGGAAGAGGAAGGCCTAGAGAACGATGGATGGATGGAGTGAAGAGAAGTATGGAAGCTAGAGATTTGAGGGAATAAGATGCTTTTGCCAGGAACCCTTGTCAACAAATCTCTTTGGGTTGAAGGAAAAACACTATAATAATAATAATAATAATAATAATAATAATAATAATATAATAATATTTTATTTAGGAATATTCCACAATACAATGTTTATTATTGAATCTCCAAATAGGATTTCAAAATATTTGGAGATTCAATAATAAACACTGTATTGTGGAATATTTATTCCTAAATAAAAATATTATTATTATTATTATTATTATTATTATTATTATTCAATGGATGGGCAGAGAGGAATGGCGTTTGGTTTTCGGAAGTCAGCGGCAGCTTCCATTATACCGGATGATAATAATACTAATAATAATAATAATAATATTATTATTATATTATTTATTATTATTATTATTATTATATCGACATCAGTAGTTTTAAGAGTTAAGATTCTTGCCTCTTGATCCGAAAGTCGCGGATTCAAACCGGGCCGTGGTCGATGGATTTTTTTAGGACGGAAAAAATTCAAGGATAGAGTTCTCTGGGAGGAACTTTAAGCCGTGAGTCTTGGATATGAAGTTTTTGGACTTTTAGAAGAATATCAAGCCTAATTTAGAGCCACTGGGGTATTGGATATGACTTTTTGAGCTTTTAGAAGATCAAACCTTACTTAGGTCTTGGGTATGACGTTTTTGGGCTTTTAGAAGAATATCAAACCTAGTTTAGGGCCACTGAGCAAAATTTAATCTTTCATTGTCTTCCAAGTAATATCTTAGTTGCCCAATAAGTAAGTTATCCCTTTGGTGGTGATGAGCTAACCATTATACTCACTGATATCTTAGGGAAATAAGCGTAACTAAATTAGTTTGTTAAATAAATTCCTTTTTGCTCCACGAAGGGATGCATCGGTGTAAACTATTATTATTATTATTATTATTATTATTATTATTATTATTATTTATAGAGGGAATATTTAATTAAGCTGAAAAATAAGTACAATAATTGAAGTAAGGATAATTAAAATAATAAACCCATTAAAATTAATTGTATATGAAATTAATATTAATGGAGCGATTTTTTGAATAGTTATTAGAATAAAACAATTATTTCATATCACAGATAAAAATTTTGAACCATAGAAATAATTGGTGATATTGTTTTAAGTATTTAATTTATTTTTTAAATAGTTCGATCTACATAAAGAATGCCGGATTTTTTAACTGTACCAAACTTTTTAGTGGCACCATAGCCCTGGGGTCGAATCAGACTCTGACGGAAATGAGTACCAGACGCTTGTTCGGGGGTAAATGTAGCTGTCACGCAGGGTTGACAATCCTGATGACATCAAGTGTCGATTGTCCAGAAAAAATGGGAGCGTTAACCTCCTTTCACCCCGAGGGTCTCCTATGGCCTGTAGTAGGATGATTTAACTTTTTTATATATTATGTTTAGAAAATGAGAATGTAGGAAATCAATGTCATTTAATTTCTTCTAAATTCGCCAGTTTTTTACGAAGGAAGTTAATGTAATTATTAATAATTTTATTACATTATTATTTAATAAGATGTTAAATGTAAAATTGGTACCTGGTAAGTCAGTCGTCCTCAACTAAATTATTAAATAGTTCTAATATAGAGGCCTTTCGAAAACAGTGTTTCATCTTCTGCATGTTAACTGGTACTGATGTTGTTGTATAGGTTGTACAACGGATTTATGTCTGCAGGTGTGTTCTCATTGAATAGGCCTGTGGTCTTTGCTTCTTTTAGAATCTCTATATCTTCGAGGATGCTGATCCTGTTGTTGTTATACTCTCTGTGTTGTACTGACATGGTATTATCGATCAACAACAGGATCAGCATCCTTGAAGATATAGAGTTCTAAAAGAAGCAAAGAATACAGAATTATTCAATGAGAACACACCCGCAGACATAAACCCGTTTTTCAACCTGTACAACAACATCTGAACCAGTTAAAATGCAGAAGATGAAACATTGTTTTTGAAAGGCCTCCATATTGGAACTATTTAATAATTTAGTTGAGGACGACTGACTTACCAGGTACCAATTTTATATTTAATATCTTATTACATAATCTCAACGGTGCTTTAATATGAATATTAAAAGTGTTGATATTATTATTTGTATTTTTAACAAATTAATTTCCAATTGAAATTTTACGAAACGTTGGCAGTACCGGTACTGCTCTATGGTTCAGAAGCCTGGATACATAAAAAAAACAAGATCTAAGTAGGATAACGGTGCCAGAAATGAAATTTTTGAGATCTGTTAAAGGGTGCACCAAGGAAGACAGAATCCAGAACACAGAAATAAGACAGGAACTTGAAATATTTGCAATAATTGATAAAATAGATACATATAGACAAAAATGGAAGCAACACATAGACAGAATGAATGAAGATAGATATCCAAAACAAATAAAATACAAACCTAAAGGTACCCGAGATGTGGGCAGACCTAGAAAGAGATGGGCTGAAGTCGAAACGGGTCAACAGACCTAATCCATAAATGCAGATGATGATGATGATGATGATGACAAATTAATTTGTTCAAGTGCAAAAACTGAGTGGTTCGCTTAGAGAAAATAAGAGCCGTCACTGATTGGTATATTGCTGTATGCGGGCTACCAACTTCGAAAGCTGGAAAGTCAGGACACTGGACAAAGTGGGATTAGCATCGAGCTCACAAACTCGTTCTCAAAGAGGAATGATTAAACTAATTAGTTCAGAAATTGGTGCACTTCTCTACTTCCTACAAAATGGTATTAACTGTTCATTCTGAGAGACGTTTTCTCCTTAGCAGACCACCGCAAGTTTATCCAAGTCTTGCTGTACCTTCAGCAAACTAGCAACAATCTGAAGAGAGAATTTTCACACTGAAAATTATATTAGTAGTAGAAGTAATGGCAGTTGCAGTATTCCTACGAGTATCTTTAAAATCTCAGGTTATAACTTACTAACACTATCACACTCGGATGGCCATGGCCGCACGTGCATGAGCTCTCCATACATCCCTGTCATAAGCTAATGTTTTCCAATCACTCCTTGTATAATTTACTTCCCATAAGCCATGCTTAATATTATTCTCCCACCTCGTTCTTGGCCTACCTATTGGGTGCTATCCCTCTGGCTTTCCTTCCCTCTGGCTTTCCGTCCCTTTGGTTTTCCTTCCCTCTGGCTTTCCTACGAGTTCCCATTCACTACATTCATTGTTCTCTATTCACCTGTCTCTTCGTCTCCCTTCGGCCCAACAATTTTTCTCCGATTGAGGGTCTTTCCACTTTTCAGCGGTTGCCCTTTTACCAGCCGGCTGCTGGCCCTTCACATCCACATGTGTCAATCACAGAGGTAGATGATCAACAGCCAGTGTAGGGGTGACATGTGGTTAGCATGTCGAGTCCCCCAGCCGTTATAGCTGGTTCCTCAATCTGGATGTTGTGTAATGTGGGTACGGTAGCGTTTGGTTGGTGAAAGGGATAATTGTTGTAGATTAATTCGGTAGATTGGAAGATTGATTAAGGTATTATAGGTAATTATGGTGATTCAGGTTACGTTGAAGTCTTGAAGAATTAAAAGATGAAGTTAGTAACAAAACAAAGTGTAGTTTTATTCAGTAAATGTGCGTCTGTCCTGGACACACACAAAATACAAAAAGCCAAGATTCTTCTCAAAGACGGTGAATATATATTCCAGCCCCTTCACAAACTTAGAGGGGGTCTAATTATTTCCGGTCGGCATTGTAAAAATTGGCCACTTTCTTAGATTTGAGAATAACCATAATTTTTTTGTAAGTAGTCACCCTCTTCCGACATGTGTTGGGATTAGCAGTGAACTTGACCCGTCTCAATAGTAGTTGTAAACCCGTCACACAATTTCTAAGTGTTTAACAACACCCTACACTCTAACTATTCTCTTGTGTAACACATCTTTTACATTACACTTTCCCCCTTATTGAAGAAATGTATATTAATACATTTCGTCATTAATACTTTGCTTCATCCTTTCTTCTAATTCTGATCAATCTCAATCTAATTATTATTTTGTTGAATTCTAACTAGTTACTTTCCTGACACGAATTATAGGCTGAGTTATATATATATATATATATATATATATATATATATACATGTCTTTGAGAATCATTGAACACATATCATTACAATCCTTTACAAAATACAACATACATTCAATAAACTAAGTCCATCCGGACCTCACGATATTGTTAAAAGTATTCATCATAATTTCTCTTGTTCGGGCGTTATTTCTTTCTGAATATCATAAATTTCATGCCCAGCATTGTTTTAATTCTTACCACGGTTATATCAGTTATTTGAACTAAAGAATTAGTAATCTGTGCTTTTCTGTTTAGCAGTTATTAATATAATTCATATGGAAGGGAGAGGCAGAATGAAGGCCTGGCTGCTATTCGTTTTCTCTTCATTATATGGTATTAAAAAAACCTACCTTCGTTATGCCTTTACATTTTTTTTAACATAGTTGCCTGTCAATTAATGAAGTTTACTTTTGTATATTATCGCAATTGACTGAGTTCCTTATAAGATAATATAATTATACAATACCCAATTTTAATTATATTCCAAAATCGTAGTACTAAATTTATCAATGTTTTAATGTCTCTACCTTTATCCTAATATTTAAAAGTTCCTTGTATATATTTTAATTATTTCTTTGTTTATTCATGATTCCAACTCTTAATGATAACATCGTGTGGTGTGTTCAAACAATAGTTATAATTTTACTTTGAAAGCTCCTAATTTAAACATTTTAATTAGAAATAGGCTGTAACTCAACATAATTTATACATTTTCGTTAATTTTATTATTAAATATAAAAACATTCCAGTTAAACCATTTATACTTTCATTAAACATATGTTAAATTTGGTATTTTCATATAACACATAATTTCAACTTCGAATAGAACTGTATTTCTCCCGTCTTTTCAAAATAATTCCTAATGATTTTACTACTGAAACATTTACTTTTCATTTCCTTCCGTACAAATGTGATAATGACATCAACACTGTATTATGATATAATTTCTCTCCCCCATTCCTCATAAACAGATTAAGCTAATTTTAACCTTTCTATGTGATACCACTGATCACACTTTATTTTATCAACTCCTTTACTGCCTACATGTGCTAACTTCACATTAACATTTTTAACTTCTGCGACCTTGTAAGGTCCCATCCACTTGGATTCCAACTTATGACTTTTGTTCCTTAACATATAAACAAGATCCCCAACTTTTATCTTTACAGATTTAATATCTTTATTCCTATGCTCTGCTGTCTTAAATTTTTTCTGCTGTAAATTTTCGTTAGCTAATTTCCATATTTCTTGGAATTGCCTTTTCATAACATTTACATAATTATTATAGTTATACAATGGTTGCGGCTTTTGTTGTAATATACCTGGTATATTAGCAATTATTCCATACAGTAATTCAAATGGTGTGAATTTCGTCCCTGTATGTGGAGTGGTGTTATACACGAAAGTTGCATACGAAATCCAATTATCCCAACATTCAGGCTTATTGTCTATGTAGATCCTTAAATAGTCTACAAGTATTTTATGACTTCTTTCTAAACTTCCGTTACTCTGTGGTCGATATACACTGCTATGTATATGCTTAATACCTAATAATCTTGTCATTTCCTTGAAAACATCGCTCATAAATTGTGACCCTTGGTCAGTAAGTAACTCTATGGGAATACCGTACCTTCCATCAACTGTTTCGCGACCTCCTCCACTGTAATTGATTTTAAGGGAAGTGCTATTAAATATTTCGTTAACAAGTCCTGACATGTCAATAAATATTGGTTTCCATCTTCCGTTTTTCTCATTGGACCTACGATATCTAAAGCTATCTTATCCCACGGCCTAACAGGTGTGTCTGTTATCTGCATCTGTGCTTTTATTTCATATCCTTTCTGTTGCGCGCATTTTTGACATCCCTTAATATATCGTTCCACATCTTTAAACATATTTTCCCAATATTTATATAACTTGATTCTTTCGTATGTCCGATGTATACCCTGATGACCTCCAATTGGACATACATGAAATTCTTTTATTATTTGTAACTTTTGTTTCTCTGTTAATTCATCCCGATTTACTTCACCTACTAAGGGATATCTACTTAATGCGTCGGCATTAGTGTTTTTAGTGCCTGCCTTGTGTAAGGCCTTGAAATCATATTCTGCCATCATAAGTTTCCATCTCATAACCCTTGTGTTTGTAGATTCCGACTCTTTAATTTTATCTAATATGGTAATTAATGGTTTATGGTCGGTTACAATTACGAACCTCCTACCTAATAGATATGGCCTGAATTGTTTACATGCCCAAACAACGGCTAAAAATTCCTTATCAAATGTGGAATATCGTTCTTCTGCTTGATTTAACGTCCTACTGGCATAAGCTATCGGCCTATCTTCTCCGATTTCACCCTGACTTAATATGGCTCCAATTGCTATCTGACTTGCATCTGTTGTTACTATAAAGGGCTGCGAAAAATCTGGATATCTCAGAACAGGTTCGTTAGTCAATAATAATCTTAAAGTATCAAAACTTTCCTCACATTGTTGATTCCAATCCCATTCTACACCCTTCCTTAATAGTTGTGTTAATGGCTTAGCAATTTCACTAAAACGTGGTATAAATTTTCTATAATATCCGGCTAAACCCAAGAACGATTTTACATCTTTCGTGTTTTTAGGAGTTGGGAAACAACTGTATTGCCCTTATCTTACTTGGATCAGGTTTGACTCCCTCTTCACCTATCACATGTCCTAGATACTGTAATTCTATTTTTAAGAATTCACACTTATCCGGTTCTAATTGTACTCGATATTCCTTCAATTTTTCGAATACCTTCCTCAAATTTATATTGTGTTCCTCTAGAGTAGCCCCGAATATAATAATGTCGTCTAGATACACAAAACAATTTACTCCTAACATACCTGCCAATGCATAATTCATAAACCTTTGGTAAGTACTGGGCCTAATGATTTCTTGTTCCAACATGGTTTTGGTTTGGTCTTCCACTTCTTTCCTATAAGCTTCCGGTATCCTATAGGGCTTTACATGTATAAATTGCTGTTCATTTAATGTAGGCGTATCAATCACATGCTTCACTGTTTTTATTTCTGTAAGCCTATCTCCTGGCAACCTGAAAATCTCTGAAAATTCCTTACATATTTCCCACACTTCGTCCTTTCCTTCTGTGATATGACCTAATCTTAACTTATTTCTTAACTCATTAATTCTTTCATTACCCATTAAATTTTGTTTTCCTATAGATTCTGTCTTATCCCATCGACTTAGTTCAGGTTGTTTATCTAATTCATACTCTTCCTGATTTAAATTAAGCACCATTGTCACGAAATTTTCCCCGTCGCAATATACTAAACTTTCTGCACAATAAACTTGATTTCCTAATTCCTGTCTCTCTATCCTATAATCACCTGGATTTATTTTCGTTGGAAATGCTACAAGAGTTTCACTCATAGGGGATAATGTCGCTACTGATTTCCATGGAATATTTAACGTAATTTCGTGCTGTTGCAACCAATCTCTGCCTAACAATAAATCAAAATGTTTTATCTCCCCCGGCATTATATCAAACAGCATCTCTTTTCCTTCCACTTCCAATTTCACTTTTCCTAAAGCTCGACACCGTTCTCCACTTACAGTACGAAATTCCTCACATACAGGTATAATATTGTTATTTGCACTTAAACATTTTTTATTAACCATTGAGATACACGACCCTGTATCGACTAATGCTAAACCCTTTCCTTCTTTAATTTGAGGACATTGAACAATTATTTCATACTCATGTGTACTACCAACTTGATTTTTTACCATGCAAATTTCCTTATTATTTTCATCTCCCAATGTTATGGTCCTTACTTCACTACTCTGTCGGCCTACTTCGCTTGTTATCTGTGTAACAGCGCCTACTTTATTTATTAGATCCTCTTGTGTCGGGATCTCTGGTTCGTGTTCTCGAACACCGGACTCTTGGTCCACCTTACCGTGCCTTTTTACTTGGCAATTTATTACCGAGCGACATTCTCTTATGGAATGCCCTCCTTTTAAGAACGAGCGACATTCTCTTGGGGAATGTCCTCCTGTGGAATCTTGGTCCACTTTACCCTGCCTTTTTACTTGGCAATTTATTACCGAGCGACATTCTCTTGTAGAATGCCCTCCTGTGGAATCTTGGTCCACTTTACCGTGCCTTTTTACTTGGCAATTTATTACCGAGCGACATTCTCTTGTAGAATGCCCTCCTGTGGAATCTTGGTCCACTTTATCGTGCCTTTTTACTTGGCAATTTACTACCGAGCGACATTCTCTTGTAGAATGCCCTCCTGTGGAATCTTGGTCCACTTTATCGTGCCTTTTTACTTGGCAATTTATAACCGAGCGGCATTCTCTTGTAGAATGCCCTCCTGTGGAATCTTGGTCCACTTTATCGTGCCTTTTTACTTGGCAATTTACTACCGAGCGACATTCTCTTATGGAATGCCCTCCTTTTAAGACCGAGCGACATTCTCTTGGGAATGTCCTCCTTTTAAGACCGAGCGACATTCTCTTATGGAATGCCCTCCTGTTTTATTTTCGTACACCCCACTGTTTACATCCCTGCAATTCTTTACATAATGACACTTTTTCTGACTATTATTATTGGGGGTACTTACTTTCCCTTTCATGGAAAGACTCTCACTCTTTACTTGAATAGCTCTGTCAATCAATATAGGAGGACCTAATTTTTCTATCACAGATTTTAATACCTGTCTGATTTCGTCTAATACTATCCCTTGTACAAACATTTGTTTTCCTACATGAATCATAATGTCTTGGACCACTTCTATCTTAGCATTTTCCCAACCTGATGTTATTTTACACATTGAACTCCCCAAGTCGGCCGTTATACTTTCCAATCTATTTCCCCATTTACTCATCGGTTCTTTCTCTTTTTGTCTCATTAATGTTAGTTCTTGCACGTAATAATAAAAAGTTATTTTTATAGCATACTGATTTTCTAATTTATGCTTGATATATTCCCACGTTATTTCTGCACTCTCTCTATTGCCTATATTAAGAATTCGTTTCGCATCCCCTGTAATTTTAGCGATGATATATTTTATAAGTAACGCTCTCTGTGGTTCCGTCACTAATTGATATGCGTTTTCAACATTATCTATGAAATGATTTAATTCACTCGGCTTTGAACCATCGAAACCAGCACTAAATAATTTAGCTATTTCCGAAACCGATGCTATTGGCCTATCCTCTAGTCTACCTTGTAATTGTTGCACTTGTTCTTGGAGTTCCCTTATCATGTCCTCCATTATTATTGATTGAGCTATTCAAGGGCTTTTGTACACTGAATAATGAAAAATACAAGAGCAACCTAACTCCGCAGAGTTTACCACTTACCTGGATCACGTGTCTTGTAGTAGACAGACGTTCGCGTAGGTTGGCGCCTGTTGATGAAGAAATCAACACCTCCGCCGATCACAGGTCATGGAGTCCTAGGCTTGCGTCCACCATCAACCGGAAGACTTCTGTCAACGGGTTGCGGATGAGAGGAAGGAATGACACCTCGATGTCCGTCCAGATGAACACCCTTCGTCGTCCTACAGCTTCTCAGTCTTCTAGACCTAGAGGTCTCCGTCGAGGTCTTCTAGAGCTAGAGCTCAATTTCTATTAGAATCACGCTAGAGATGTCCGTCGAGGAATTCCGGATTCGATGCTCTGCTATTTACTGCGAGCTCAATTTTAGAATCACCTAGAGATGACCGTCGAGGAATTCCGGAATCGATGCTCAGCTATATACTGGATTCGGAAGCCGTCACACTGGTAAGAATTGAAGATGAGATTGAAGAAAATATAGTTGCCTGCAGTTTTCACCAACCAGGTGTGTTAATTAACACCTTAAATTTCCCACGGAGCTGCCACCATTTTATGTTGTGTAATGTGGGTACGGTAACAGAGGTAGATGATCAACAGCCAGTGTAGGGGTGACATGTGGTTAGCATGTCGAGTCCCCCAGCCGTTATAGCTGGTTCCTCAATCTGGAGCCGCTACTTATTGTAGCTACCCAATTGCCTCACGATGCTGGGTGGGCACCGGTCCCATACTGGCCGAAATACCATGAGAAAATGTCTTCCCCCATGGAGACTCGAACCAGCGCGAGTCCCGTAGCTCTGCGCCAAGGCGTCCTACCTTAACCGCTCGGCTACGGCGCGAGACCCAACAATTTTTCTAAGAATTTTATTCTCGCATACTCATAGCTAACGTTTCCCAAGCATTCTTTGTACAATTTTTATCTATCTCGAAACATGCTTAATTTTATTCTCCAACTTCATTTTTTCCTACATATTGGCGTTTTCTCTCTGGCTATCCTACAAGAAGTTTCCATTCGTCTCTTTCATTCCCCTTTCGTGCAACTTATCACAATCTACTACACTAAGATGTTCTTATTATGTCTGATTTCCTATTAAAAAACTATAATTTAGCACATTATTATCAAATATTCGTACAGTCCGTAGATCAGAAGAAAGCGAGTATCAGGAATGCATTACGCAGTATACGATTACGTCATGAAGGAGTATACTAACTAAACCTTTCAGTCTTTGAGCGGGTGTGACAGTTCCGAGTCTGATGGACAATCATCAGAATACGCTCGAAATAAACCACAAAGATGCATGACACATGACTGTTCCTGTATTAGTGGGTGCGTTTGGTATTGTGACTCTTGTATTTCCCCCTGATTCCCTTATCCTGCACTTGCATTTCCCTGATATGTTGACTGTACTCTTTTCGACCCTCTAAAAGAAAGAGGCCATGTTTTTCATGCACATAGGATAACTGAAAAAATAATGGCTTTACTGACATCTTAATTCATAGCTAGGAGTAAACGGGAGAAACGATTTCTTTAATGTCTCTAATTTCAGGCTTGATATTATTTTTCATACAGTTGATCCACGATAGGTGATTCAATTTTTTTTTTTTTTTTCCCAAAAGAAAACATACCCTAGATGTTTAGGTCTTAATGCTGGGTTAGAATGTTTCATTTTCTAGTTAATGATTTATTTAAAGTATTTTAAGTAGCCTATGCATATAGTGTCCACCGCTGAGGTCTCGAGGTAGCGTGCTGCCTTGTCACGCAGCGGGTCCGGGTTCGATCCCCGGTCGGGGCAGTTTTTCTGGGTGAGGTTTTATCGGAGTTTTTCCTCACCTGTGAGACAAATTTCAGGAAAACTTTAAGGTCCAAACGGTCCCCGAAAGCATATGGCCATCATCATGAGCCTTATCATTATCATCATCATCCTTCACCGGTGTGGAAAGCAACGGGAAGCTACCACACCTACAATTCCCTAAGTAAAGCTGCAAGCATAGCACGAAAATGCTATGATTGCAGTGAAGGATCTCCCTTCGGGCAGAATTACTATGGGTGGATGCATATAGTAATTTATTCATTAAAGGATTATCGGGAATTTATCTTTTTTGGATGGAGAAAGACATTTTCCCATGGAATATCGGCCGGTATGGGACCGGTTCATACCCACCATCATGAGGAATTCAGATAGCTACATTAAGTAGCGGCTTCAGATTCAGAAAACCAGCTATAAGGACTGATGAATCCGGCATGCACACCACGTAACACTCCTATACTGGCTATATGATCGGCTACCTCTGAGATTAACACATATGAATGTGAGGCCAGCACCTGGCTGGCAGGCCAAGGATTTTTTAGCCTGTCGCGTCACGGAGTTAATTTCAGCGTGGAAATGCCTTTACATGCAAGATTTCATTCTAAGAATTAAATTTGGATATTGTTTCATGAAGATAATTAAATGTTTATTCTATGTTATTTTTCAACAGAGTTAATTGTTTTTTCGTTAATATTTTGTCAAATGTCACCAGGTTACGTCAATTCTAGCATTCTCTTTTGTCATTGACGGAATTGTAACCTACTTCCGAGGTTGGGACGCCTAACACGATAACTTTGTGCTCAACTTGTATTACACAATAGAACGTACAAAATAGGTGTTGGTTGACTTTGCTATCCGCTGTAATGATATTGACCTCTTGGGCTACAATAGAACATACAAAACTTAAGTAGGCAAAAATCTTATTGTGATAACTAGAGCCCGGATATGTATACAAAATAAAGTACTAAATATGCATGCAAAATGTTGAAAATATGCAACCAAAATATGCAAAGCGGATTGTAATAAAATCAAATAAATTATTTGATATGTGGGTAACTTAGCTTAAACTTGGCTGCTGCAGAGATAAGGAAGATTTTCATGAGGTTTTCTTGAGTGAAGCTCCTTCATCTGTCTGTGAAGAAGGTTTTATACAATGCTACATCACATGATGTCACAGGTGTATGTGAAAAACACCACAGTTCTTCTTCAGTGAATTTCTCTCTGGTTACAGTTTTTTTTTTTTTTTTTACTGTCACCAAGAGAGCATTTTGCTAATTTGACAAATTCTATTGTATCCAGGATTTTTATTTAATACTTCACTAAGCTTATGAAATGCGATTTTAGCAATACCGTAATATTATTTCTCAAGGCCCACGGATATTTCCCTCTTACACTGAAGTTACGCGTATATGCAATTGATTGCAGAAACTTTATTAAATTAAAAAAATATATTAATGATTAATTAATTTCTAGTAAATAGCTGAAGGAAAAATTATAACTTAATACCACGTTTAGGAATAACATATGCATTTATGCATTAAAAATCTAAAATAAGCATTTTCCCCCGGAATATGCATTTCTATGCATTATAAAATCCCGCTCAAATTGTCTGCAAATCCGGGCTCTAGTGATAATGTATTTACATTCATGTAATCTTAAAAATTAAAGAGATGTAGCTGAAGAAATTAAATTTCTTAAAACTTACTTCACCAGCACAAAACAGAAAAGACTACCTAATGGTTACTTCTACAAAAACGTTTGTGCGCAAGCGCAGTATATTTGTGTTTATCTCCCTCCTACAATAACCGTGCAGAGTGCAGATATCATGCGTAAGCTCTGATATGATGGTGATAAATTTTAAAGAAGGATCAGGTGCGTCATTAAATCTAAACTTAAATTCCAGATCGACGACGACCAAAGGAACAGTTTTTGTGATCTGAGCGGGAATTGATCCCAGGACTTCATGAACTATAATCAAAACCTCTGACCATAATGTATGAATTTAAACGGTGACATGTGGCGTGAATTAAAGAAGGCAAGGAAACTGCTTGTAGGAAGACCAGAGGGAAAGCGTTCAATAGATAGGCCAAGAACAGATGAGAGGATAACATTAATCATGATTTAAGGAAGATACGTAAATTATACAGAGGAGGATTGGAAATATTAGCTCAGGATGGAGATATATGGAGAGCTTATGTCGGCGCGGCCATGAACTTACGGGTTCGATCGTGCTAGTGAGTTAGTTAATAACTTGAGCTCTTGAAGTCTCGTGAAATAAAAATATTAATAAATAACCAGAATAAAACGAAGCTAAAATAATTTTTTAAAAATATTTTATTTAATATGACGTAGTTAAGGCCATAAGATCATCTCTTCCACTCAACCAGCACAAATATACAAATGCAAATTTGTAATAATATTATTTATGCAGTATCGTATACAAATTATAGGCTTAATAGATTTTAGAAAATCATTAAAAATTGGAATGCAGATTCATGCACATATATTTTATATGCTAAACATCATAAACCAATAATGATATAATAAATTAAACAGTAAACACCGATTAATACATGCACATTACATGTGAAGATAACTTTCAAATCTAAGTTAAAGCATATACAAATTTAGATTCTTTCTAAATGATTCTAACGTCCGGACGCACCAGATTTCCTGTGTTAAGGAATTCCAGTTGCAGGAATTGGACATAATATGCGATGTGGAGTGATGAGATGCCCTATACTGCGGTATTTTAAATAAGAAATTATGGTGTGATCGTGTTTTGAATGTTGGTTGGATGATAAATACTGGAAACGAAAGGCTAAATAATTTGGAGTTAAATACGTAACATAAAATCTCAAATAATATAACTAAACAGTTTAATTTTTCCTCTTGTCTAGGGGAGCCATGACAATTTTTAAAAAATAGAGAAATATCGTTGGCGTAAAGATGGTGCATACTTTTTTTGGTTTCTGGACATAGGCCTATCATTAATGTAAATAGAGAATATAAGGGATGAGTGCGCTGCCTTTTGAGGTACTCCTTTCTTCGAAAACGCCAGGAGAAAAAATCACGATTACACTGATCAACAAAAAGGAAACTTTTTTTTTTTTTGGCTCAGAAAGAAAATATGTGATTCTGATAGTATTTGTTCTCCTGAATTCAAATATGATATCGGTTTTTCTCCATCACGCAAGGATTCTGAGAGACATGCATTTATAATTTCAAACAGTTTAATATTTTCTACTAACTACACAATATTCGAACATTCGGACTCACCTAGAAAGTAAGAAATGAGGATTTTCTGCTATATTTCACCTGTGGAACATCCCTCTTGATGGTTCAACAATAATCGGCCAGCATATTAGGATTCCATTTGCCTTGATATATCTTTTCCATAGCTGAAATCTGATGAAAGTGATCCCCGTTTTATTTTACAATGGACAAATGGACGAAAAAACGTTTATTAAAAAATAATTATTTAAATCCATTAATTGAAGTTGAAAAAGGAAAAACTGTGAGTGATGGAAAAATTCCGAATACATATTTGAAAACACGATAAAGAACTGCATTAAGTACAACTATTGGTACTCAAGAGACAAAAATCATGTTGCCCAGTGTTGTTAACAGAAACTGATTGCTGACGATTAGTGAGATAGAACTGAATCAATGAAGGCAATTTTATGATAGATTTAATGTATTTAGTATAGCTAGCAATAAAGCCTATGCCTGCTATGTGAAAGGCTTTGCTATAGTCTAGTAAAATCATTGTAGTGACTTCACTTAGGCCTTTGAGTCTTTTATATCTTCTATATCGAGAGGTTCTGTGTTTGTGAGATGTACCATTCAAAATCCAGTCTGGTGCTTATCATAAGTAATGCGAGTTATTTCCAATTTATCTAGAGGATTTGGAAATCAAGAGTGACATTTGTTACTCACATTGTGACATTGTTTACTCACAAATCATTATTTAAATATAGTTTTTTTAATATTTATATATTTAATGTAAACGGCGATGTTTGAAAACAAATTAGAAATGTTTAGTTATGTTTCATTGTTAATTAAATTTACAGTGGGAGGAAACACTATGAGGTATTTATATTAATAAATGAGTTGGAGAAAATGTTTTAACATCTCACCTCACAAAGTTGTGTGTCTTCACGATACCGGTTTCAAAAGTATAGTATTACTTCCATCTTCAGTCAAATTCCAACTGTTGAAATTTCGTCGTTAACATCATCTTCTGAACTGCCAACTGGTGTAGATTTTATGAAGTTGGAGATTAAATTAGTCTCGTCTGGAATATCGAAATTCATTGCTTTATATTTATTCTTCTGAATGTATAGGCCTATCTTTTCCCAAATTGTTAATTCTAAAGGTTTCTACAATTGTTTCAAAAGTTTAGTGTCTTTTCCGATTTTATGATTTTCTAGCAAACTATGAGCTGCAATTGCCGATTTTTCAATTTCACTATTTTTAATATTTCTAAGGTGTTCTTTTGTACAAATTTCTAAATTCCTTTTAGTTTTTCCTACATATAGGCCTACTTTATTGCAGTCATTGCAACTGATTTCGTAAATTCCACATTTTTTACTATCTGGGACATTAACTTTTTTATTGGTTACTAGTAGATTATTATCCAGGCTAAATTTGTTAATCGGTACTAATGTAATATCAAATTCGTTAAATATTTTTTAAAACTTTCTTTTGAATCAGGATGTAGGGTGGTGTATTCTTTAAGTCTTTTTTGTTGTTGGAATCTCTTTAACTTATTTATTATTATCTCCTTCCCAAAACCATTTGACATAGCAATGTTTAAAATGTGATTGAACTCCTTCTTAAAATTTTCTTAATTTAAGGGGATATTGGTTAATCTGTATACTAAACTGTTGAATATTGCATGTTTATGAGCAATATGATTAAAACCTGAAGATTTAATGTAATTATCTGTATGGGTATCTTTCCTGTGTATATCGAATTCAATATTTTGATGATGTTCATTCCTAATTATCTTCAAGTCCAAAAATGGGATTTGATTATCTTTCTCTGTTAAATTTACCATGTGGTCAGGTTGTCTGCTAATCATGTATTATATTATTTAAACAAACAAGGAAAATACTGATTGATTGTTGATGAATTTACGTATGAGCTCTATCTATACCTGTACATTTCCACGTGGAGAAATGGTGCTTCCTTGTGGGGAAGTAACTTAAGCAAACTAATTGAATTGAGTTCTTTCCTACATACATATGTCATCAAGTGATTAGACTATTGCCTCAAAGAATTATCTAATATAAATTAAGGTGTTAGGCATACATGTATGAGAAAAGCCTATTACATTTTGCTCAGATACTCTAGTTTAGGCATTAAGTTATTTTATGAGGTCAGAATCTTCAGAGTCGGAATCCACGGTTTAAGTCACTCACGGAGGACTTGTTCATTGCATTTTTCCATCTTAAAAAAACATCGTTCTCGGCCGGGTTTTAAACCGCGATATCTTGGATTAGAAGCAAGGGGCATAACCCCTAGACTACTGTGACCGTTTTTCAGGTAAATCCTCATTCCTAATGATCCGATTTTTCTGATTATATTGTAATTTTTGGTACCTAGTAAGCATAATCGATAATATTTTTAAAAAATACAAATAAAAGTTACGTATTTCATTCACCCAACTTCAATATGTTTCTCCGGAATTCAATAAGTGGGAAACTTTATGAATTAGTATGGCCTACATTGAGAACTATAGAAATTAGTAGCCTATTAATTCTTAAATTGGCGAAACGCTATTTTCTACTGCTAGTTATTTTAATTTGGCGGACTGCTGTGAGAACAAAACCATACATATTTATTATTATGTAATTCAATACAATATTAAGTTATTTCTACTCGTTCGTGTTTCTATTGTTTTATTAAAATAATGGTTATGCTCCTTGCCTCTGGTCCCGAGGGTCGTGGATTCAAACCTGGCCGGGGTCGATGGATTTTTTAGGATGGAAAAATCCAAGGAGCAAGTCCTCCGGGAGGGACTTTAAGCCGTGGGTCCCGAGTCTGAAGATTTTCAGGCTCGTAAATATCTTTAAGCCTGAATGAAAAGGCCTCTAAACAAAATTTACCAAATTTTCCCGTCCTAGATGTCAGTATAAGGCGGAACGCTGACCACGGACCACTCAAAAAAATGACATCTATGCGAAAACAAGTGTAACTAAATTAGTATGGTTCAAATTCTTCCTTGTAGGGGGAGAGCGCCTAAATCTCTGTAAAGGGAAAACATGGGCTTACAAAAAAAATAAATTCAACTTATGTATCTTCAGAATACATACCAATTCAAGAGCAAAAAACAATGAAATAATTTCAAAGATGAATAATAAAGTTAGCTTTATGGCAAAAGTGTAAATACGAGTATAAATAAATGAACTTATATGTTACGAGGCTCATATGTCGTGATGTTATGAAATGCTTCACTAGATTTGAGCTGGTTAGTTATATCCAGAACGGGGTTGTGAACAATGAAATGTAAAAGTATCACGGGACTTATTGTGCTGGATGAAATTTCTAGGCAAATGCCGAATGAATTCTGAGAATTGCACAAGACCAATGATTGGTTTGAATGAATGATATCCTTCCCCCATCCTACCGTTTCCGGATGTTACGATGCGGCCGAACTTCCTGCATCGAGCAAGTAGGGTTAACCATTCATTCGTCCACAACAGCACATCATCTTCTTCTTCTTCTTCTTCTTATAACTGTTTCTCTTAGTGTAATTTAGTATTAATTGTTTTTTTTTTAATTTTTATATGCAGGATCTTCCAACTATTTGAAGTTTATGAGTAAAATATGGCGTGTCAAGGAAATACTTCGATTAATGTTGTTATAGTAATAATTATTTTTAATATAACAAGTAATAGATTTTTATTATATTTAGGAGCCTTTCTAGGCAATGACAGGACGAAAAATGTTGATAGGAAGATGCATTTATTCCAAATTATTTGTTGTACAATTAAATAAAAAAAGCAAAGAAAGACCAAAAAGAAACCCTTCTTAAATTATGTCCTATTTTAGCTATACGTGTACACCTGTATATCTCAAAATATTGAACTTTGGCTAAAAATATACTAAGAGTGTTACAAGCTGCAGAAATGATGTTTCTCAATTGTGTGGAAGATTATATCCTTTTAAAATAAGAAGAATAAAAATATCCCCATATTATTACAAATAGACGATGTAAGATCCTAATAACTAAAAATAGAAGAGTATAGAAGAAAATGATTAGATTCTGTAGGAATGACTGAAGAAGGAAAGAGGGCTTATTAAAATATTAAATTACACTGGAGAACATGATTTTTGTCTCATGAGTACCCCCCCCCCAATTGTTTGTACTTAATGCATTTTTTTATTCAAATTCGTGTTTTCAAATATATATTCGGAATTTCCTATTATCCACAGTTTCTTTATTTCAATTTCAATTAATGGATTTAAATAATTATTTTTAATAGACTTTTTTCGCCCATTTGTCCATTGTAAAATAAAGCCAAATGAGCTAACTCAGGAGATTTCAGTTATGGAAAAGAGATGTCAAGGTAAATGGAATCCTAATATGCTGGCCGATTATTGTTGGACCATCAAGAGGGATGCTCCACAGGCGAAATTAGCAGAAAATCGTCTTATTTTCTAGGTGAGTCCGAATGTTCGAATGTTGTACAGTTACGAATGTAGAAAATATTAAAGTGTTTGAAATAATAAATTCCTGTCTCTCGGAAACCTTGCGTGATGGAGAAGAACCGATATCATATTTGAATTCAGGACAAAACATACAATTAGGATCACATATTTTTCTTTCTGTGACAAAAAAAAAAGTTTATTTTTTGTTGGTCAGTGTTATAACCCATGACATTGAAGTCAAGGACAATCAGCTAAAATAATGAGCCATCAACTACACAATCTGCAAAATATCAGAATTACTGTAGGCCTAAGCAAAGATGGATGATGTACTTCCAAAACAGTTTTTCTTGGACTTCTTCATATTTTTTAGCAAATGTTTTCCTTTGTATGAATTGTTTTATGGGTAGATAGTTATAATTTTTTTGTATTGTATTGTAAGCCTATGTTTTCCCTTTACAGAGATTTAGGCGCTCTCCCCCTACAGGGAAGAATTTGAACCATACTAATTTAGTTACACTTGCTTTCGTATAGATATCATTTTGAGTGGTCCGTGGTCAGCGTTCCGCCTCATACTGACATCTAGGAAACCAAGGTAGTACTAAGACGGGAAAATTTGGTAAATTTTGCTTAGAGGCCTTTTCATTCAGGCTTAAGGATTTTTTACGAGCCTGAAAATCTTCAGACTCGGACCCGCGGCTTAAAGCCCCTCCCGGAGGACTTGCTCCTTGGATTTTTCCGTCCTAAAAAATGCATCAACCACGGCCGGGTTTCAAGCCGCGACCCTCGGGACCAGAGGCAAGGAGCATAACCACTAGTCCACCGCAGCCGACAGATAGTTGTAATGAGAGGAAAGAAGGAACTCGTAATAAGAAAAAAAGAATATATGTGTTTCTAATTACCTGACATTACAAACTGTAGGTTTTCTTAGGGCTTAAAGGACCTTCAGGACTTGGAATTTTGGTAGCATGAGGTTCTAGCCGAGCGTTACTATGTGGATGTATAGTTATCAAGGCATACGTGTTTTCGAACATAAATAAATTGATTCTTAATTTTAACTATTATATTTCTAGAGTATAATGTTTACAATAATCCTAAGTATTCTAACCCTAAATAACTAATCTAAGCTTATAATAAGAAAACCTACATTCTAACTTTCTTGAGATTTGAGAAAGGGAGATGGGGGTTTATAAATCTACCCTAATTTACATTTTTATAATTATCTAATAACCCTTTGAAATATCGTATTAAAATATTTAAAATACTTGACTACATTTCTATCAGTCCTAGCAAATTTATTTAAAAAAATGGTATGCAGACTTACCCATCAGAACACTCTTCAACAGACAGACGCGAGTCCCATATTTTTCAAGGTTTATATACTAAACTTCTGACCTACAGCTACAACTTAACTGTACTAAACATTCCATTATTCTAAATGCAGAGAGGTCCACCGCTGTGGTCTCGAGGTAGCGTGCTACCTTGTCACGCAGCGGGCCCGGGATCGATCCCCGCTCGGGACAGTTTTTCTGGGTGAGGTTTTTATCGGGGTTTTTCCTCACCTGTAAGGCAAATGTCAGGAAAACTTTAAGGCCCAAACGGTCCCCGAAATAATATGGCCATCGCATCATCATTCATATTCATCTTATCATCATTATCCTTCATCGGTGTGGAAAGCAACGGGAAGCTACCACACCTATAATTCCCTAGTAAAGCTGCAATGCATAGCATGAAAATTCTGTGATTGCAGTGAAAGACCTGCCTTCGGGCAGAATTACTATGGATGGATGGAAATGCAGAGATTTTACAGTTAGCCTTGAAAACTTTGTTCCTGCCATAAGTCAAAATTCTGTCCTGAAATATAACATGTCTAAGTGCTTTATTTCAACAATTGTTTTTATTTGGAATAATTAAAATAATCTATGTAATAATTAAATATCTATGTAAAATACTCTATGTATTCGTAACACCTGACATTATTACATTTATTTGTGTTAATAAAATGTACATTAGCGTTAAAAAGTACTATTTTAAAATATCTTGAGCAATTCAGTCTGAATTGAAATAATTCTGGAAAAATAACATATTTGAACCTATGGTATATATTTCTCACTAAGGGTCAATTTCACCAACAGAAGTAACTGCATTACGCGAGTTTTCCCCGTGTATAATGCACGGCTTAAACTGGCGTAATACAGTTACCTATGTTGGTGAAACCGCCCCTAACTACTTGAAGTTTCTCTATAACCGAAAGTCCGGTGGGCATCAGGGGGAACGCGACTGCAGATCATCTGGCCAAACAAGCTGCAGGGAATAAATATCCACCAGTCAGCTGCAACAAGTTAACACTAAATGTTAAATTAAGCAAACTGAAGGTTAATCGGTGTATAAAAGTGGGAAATCTAAAGAAACACAACATCAAAAGGAGCAGTGACTAAATTATTTTTTCCAATTATTAAGGTCAAGCTACAAATAAATGCACCATTACCTCGGAATGTAACGACATTCCTCCTGGACATGGTAGAACCAACACGTATTACTACAGATTTTAAATAAGGCACCCCATGTGTACTTGCAGAGCACATGGACAGACAGTAGTACATATTTTATTTGAATGTCCTAAACTAGACAATGAAAGAAACTTATTCAATCACTCGATTCTAAGGAAACATCATAAATGGATACATTCATGCATCCATAGTAATTCTGCCCGAAGGCAGGTCCTTCACTGCAGTCACAGCATTTTCATGCTATGCTTACAATTTTAGTAGGAAATTGTAGGTGTGGTAGCTTCCCGTTGCTTTCCACACCGGTGAAGGATGATGATGATGATAATGATACATGTGATGATGATGGCCATATGATTTCGGGGACTGTTTGGGCCTTAAAGTTTTCCTGACATTTATCTTACAGGTGAAGAAAAACCCCGATAAAAACCTCACCCAGAAAAACTGCCCCAACCGGGGATCGAACCCGGGCCCGCTGCGTGACAAGGCAGCACGCTACCTCGAGACAACAGCGGCGGACTAATGGATACATAATCAAGATAAATTAGAGAGTGATTATACAAGGGAAACTTACAGATTATATAAATCGATTGATTTATAAAAAATTATACAGTTAATATTTAATTTGAAACCCTTATTACATTAAAACTACTAACTATTAACATATTGTGGAAGAAAAACATTAACTATGATTTGAGGGAAGTAGATTATACTGGGAATCATTGGAAAACATTAGCTCAGGATAGGGATGTATGCAGAGCTTATTTCCGCGCGGCCATGAACCTACGAGTTCGTAGTGCCAATGAATTAGTTAATACAGTATAACATAAGGCATAATATGAAAGATAAATAAGGTTGTTGTGAACATTAATTGTGCAAATACTGAATTGTTATTACAGGCATGTAGTATTACGTCCATAATAATGGAACGTGCTGTAAAATAAACTACAAAACGTGTGCTCCCATGCGGGAGATACTTAACCAAGCTAATTTTAAGTATTCTTATTTCTATATAGATGTCATCGAGTGACAAGTAGGCTAGTAACTCATTGCCTCAATAAGAACTTAAAGTCGAAAATGGAAGGGAAAGGCTGATTAAATTTTGCGCAGAGACTCCAATTTAGCCCTGAAGTTATTTTATGAATCCGAAAATCTTCAGACTTGGAAAAAATTCCTTCAAATTCGGAGAAGTGTCTATTATTTACAGAAGGTATGGCTAGGAAATTTTCAGGTTGTTTTACCATCTATTCGAAGAAACTCATATGTGCAGATTCTGTAAAATAAATAAAAAACTCCAGGGCGCTACAGGCCTAGTAGGTCCTTGTCTAATATCCGGCTGCTGTCCTCACATCCACTTATATTACTCACAGAGGTATACGTTCATCCTTACATCATTTCGTTACATTACCTACTGCGATGGTGCAACAGGCGTAAAAAGCAGACATCCTTTTATATCACAGACCTTTATTAATAGAGATTCTATCCCACCCTAGAACCATCAATTCTCCAGACACATGTAGACAGTTCGCTTTATTTTACTAGCATTTTACTTCTGCCACCGCTGTGGTTTACTAAGTTGTTACTTCAGATGCAGTGAGCACTTGTTCAATAAAAAAAGTCAGAAAGAGAAATAAGATGGACAACACAGATACCGTCCACTGTGTTGCCTGACAGTTTCAAAAGAAACGTGAGACGAAGATCGAGTCAATTAACCCCAAAATTTGATGTGTATTGCCGAGACGAATCCGTAAATTCAATATGCGAAAACACTGATAGAATCATTGCCCCA
>JASPKZ010010690.1:7500-32500 GCA_030220185.1 Diploptera punctata | reverse complement strand
CTGCTACAAACAGTTGCAGTATACATCACCGTACAAAACAACAAGAAGTATCGGAAACTCAACCTGCAGAAGATGGAAGGTAACTTCCGAAAGCGCTCCAGTTAATTTTATATACAATATATTAACAAAGTTGAGGACGACGGCACCTGCCAACAGATACAATTTAATTTTTAACTTTCATCATTTTTACAGAAGGAAACAGACGCGATTGATTATTTTGAGAAAAAAATAAGAAAAGTGTTTGGTCCAGTAAGTTTTAATAGAATGTGCAGAATCAGGTGTAATAATAAATTATGCACTTTGTATGATGATATGGCCCTATTGAACATATGCGTACAGAGATTACAGTTGTTCGGACACATCGTTAGAATGGAAAATTGAATAACACCAAAGAAAATTCTGAATGGACACTTTGGAGAAAAGTGTCTGATTGGAAGACCAAGAAACAGTTTGGGAAGACATGATTGGAAAGGATTCTTTCAACCTACTCAAAACACCTTGAATTAGAAAACAGCAACAATAAACAGAGAAGAATGGAGGAATGACAGTTAGGGAGGCCAAAGCCCAAACCGGGCCGAACCATCACTGGTTAATTCTTTGATTGATTTTATCTGTCTGTCTATATTTCAATGTACGTCTCTATGCAGTATCAACTCTGGAAACGTATGCAATTTTATATTGCAGGAAGTCATGTTATCCCAGCTTCCGTATAGCTATTATGTTGTTTTTAGGCTATCTGTATATGCTTATTTCTTCTTCTTCCACGTCATGAAATTAGGCCATAGATCTGTTTCCACATCAAGAGACGTATATACTTATTTCTGAACTTAAATATATACTTGAATTTGGCTTTTTGTTAATAGGTCTAGATAGTGAATTGAATTGTTAATCTATTTTTATAACCTATATTTTTCGTGCATTTAGTTTAATTTTGAAAAAAGTGTTAAAGTAAATCTACAAAAAATGGCGGTTACTCCAACTTTACTATTGGGCCTAACTAACCTACTGGCACTATCGAACCCATAGGTTCATGGCCGCACAGACATAAGCTCCCCATTCATTCCATCCTGAGATAATGTTTTCCAATCATTCCCTGTATAATCTACTTCCCTCAAATCATAGTTAATGCTATTCTCCCACCTCATTCTTGGTCTACCAACTGGGCGTTTTCCCTCTGGTTTTCCTACCAGAAGCTTCCATGCACGTCTTCCATTCCCCATTCGTGACACATATCCAGCCCATCGCAGTCTACGAGACTTAACTGTTCTTATTATATTTGGCTTCCTATGAAGACCACGTAGTCCACTTACTATTGGGCCTAAGGCTGCGAAATTTCGTCTCTTATTTAAAAGAGGAGACAGGATTACGAATATTTTGAGAATAAATATTTGGAAAAATGTTTGGACCAAAGCGAAACGATGAAACAGGTGAATGGAGAAAACTGCATAAACTTTATGGGAAGCTAAATATATAATAATAGTCTCGCAAACAGCGTTGAGCACATGTGACAGGTATGCGGAATGAAGGAGAGGCATGGAATCTTATAGGAAAACTAGAAGGAATGGGCCTTACAGTAAACCAATTATGGGGTGGAAGAATAACATTAACCATATTATAAAATTACAATAGAATTAACATTATGAGTCTCTTCTTTACATCAATTAAACTCAGTTATGCCAAGAATATAATTTCAAAATATCAAAAGAAAAAACAAAAATAATGGCATTTTGGGGAAACGATCAAATAAGATCAAAAATCATAATAGACAACAAGCCTCTGGAACAAGTAACAAATTGTAAATATTTGGGTTGTAATGCTATTATAAACACAAAAACTGAAAAAGACATACATATGGGACTGTCGAAATTTCAAATGATATGCGGTGCGGAACTATACATAAAACATTAAAGAATAAAACAAGAAGAGATACTAGATTGAAGTTTTATAAAACATTGTCAGTTCCTGCATTGCTTTATAGGAGCGAAACTTGGGTAATGACCAAAAAATTGCAAAGGAGAATACAAAGCGCAGAAATGAACTTCCTTAGAAGAACAAAAGACTACACAAGATTGGATCGGATAAGGAATGAAGATGTAAGAACAAAGGTAAATTATATCCATTGGATGAGAAAATCAGAGAATATAGAGAGAAATGGTTTACACATGTGGAAAGAATGGATGTATCAAGATTACCAAGAGCAGCATTCAACTACAAGCCAAGAGGTTCGAGGAATGTAGGAAGGCCTGTGAAAAGATGGACAGAACAACTGTGAGGCGGAACAGACAATTTGCCTAGCCCGTGAAGTAAAGAAGAAGAATTTTCTTCTTAATAAATTAGGTGGGTATGTTGCATATTACTTCATAAAAGTTGAGTTCTTCTAGGACATGTTTCAAAACAATTCTGTTTTATCTTCAGCATGTCCAAATTCTGTCCACAGTTTGGACAAACTGAAGATAAAACATACGTAATTATTTTAAAACATGTCCTAGAAGAATTCAATTTATATGAGGTAAGATTGTATATTAACATTAATCATGATTTGATTGATGGAGGAGAAGTATACAGGAAATGACTGTTAAGCATTAGCTCAGGATAGGGATGTATGGAGAGCTTGTGTCCGTTCGGCTATGTACATCCGAGTTCGATAGAATCAGTGAGTCAGTTATATATTATGTAACAAAAATAATAGATCCTTATCTTAACATGCTGTGCAAAGTATTTGAGCCTCTGATTGTCATGTCTATTGATGTGACGGATGGCGTGGCAAATATTTTGTTTTCTTGTTGTATAGGCAAAACATTTAGTTAGGAGTTGAAGTGGACAATTAGCGGACGTGGGAGAGGTTGGTTGTATACACGCATGAATACGCACTTACTATGGTAATCAATACAATCCAGGTGCCAAAATAATGCTCAGCCTGATCAATATTACCCAATCAATAGCCTGCGAGAGCCCAGCGTAAACCTTGTTTCACTACGCATCATCCAGTATTCCTATCACAGAAAATAGACATTTAGTGTATCAAGATCTTCCAACTAAACAAAATGCAACAATCACCAGTCTTATGGTATTGCGGTCAGAGCTTCATGAGGTCCCATTTTCGAATCTCGGTCAGATCACATATTTTTTAAGTGAATTATTGTTGTCCATGGTCTGAAATTTAGGTTAAGTTTAGGTTCAAGAACTCTCCTGGTGGTTCGGTATCGTGTATCACACATCATATCATCGGGGTAACATAGCTCCGCCTTCCAGGCGCCCCAAACTTAGAAGTGTGCCAGTGCCAGATGAGAATGTTAGAAATGTCATAAGGCAGCGGTTCGACTCGCAACCCCCTTCCAAAACGATCTGAGTTGGGTGAACCACTGACTTTTAAATACACATACAGTAGACATGTATAAAATTTAATTTCAAGCAAAAGGATTAATAACCTTAAATTAACTTAACCCTTAACGGTTAAAACCTAAAGTTACTCTAGTTACGGCTTAAAATTTAAAGTTACACAACGTGTAGGCCTAGTTGTACCGAAATAAAATGCATTCCTAACGTTGTTACATAACTGTAAAATCAGACATTTGCGGTAAACATTAATTTATTGTGGAAATAATGTGGTAAATTCCCGATATTACACAAATGCAACAAAGGGCATTATAGGGTTAATTTAATTTAAAAATAGTATAGTAATAATAATAATAATAATAATAATAATAATAATATCTTGTTTGCAATACCTTCTACGTTCCAACGTCCAATATTAATTAACCTTTTACTGCTAGTTGAGGGAAGATGATGCTCTAGGCAGGAATCTCTGGCGACAAATCACTTTGGGTTGAAGTAGAAACACTGTATTGTGGAATATTCCTAATAAAATTATTATTATTATTATTATTATTATTATTATTATTATTACCGTGCTGCAGAAATTAAGGAAACAATAATAGACCTAACCTCGAAACCCGCTATTAAGGAAAAGATTTGGCGAACCCCTTGAAATATTTTGCTAACCCCCTAGGGATTTGCATACAACAGGATGGGAAACGATGTCTTAAGGCAATCTGATGGAATTGGTAAAAAAATGCAGTACGATAATTCTTTACTGTTTAGTTCGCGCATCTTCAGTACAGTAGTCCTACAAATTATGCTGTGGATTTATTCTAGTCGAATTATTCTTCTTATCATTGGCCTCAGTAGCCCAGGACTAAAGTTTCTTGCTTCTGGGTCCGAGAGTCATCCGGCCAGGAGATATGGATACTTAAATACTCAAGGGACAAGCTTTCCGGAGGAACTTCAGCCCACGGGTCTTGAGAATGAAGATTTTCGGACTCGTTAAATAACCTGAAACCTACATTAGAGTCTCTGAACAAAATTTAATTGGCTTCTCCCATTCATCAAGTGTCTCTTTGAGGCGAATATCTAAATATTGTCACTCGCTGACATCTGCAGGAAATAAGCATAACTAAGTTAGTTTAGATAAAGTAACGCTCGTAAGGTTGCCTCATATAGGGAATTACTATTTTATATACATAGATAGACATAAGGGATGAAAGTTGGAAATGAAGGAAGGTACATAGATTTTTTTTATCTAGGAGATTGAGATAGGCAGCTCTGGTTGCTCGACTGGGTGACAATAGAGTTTTTAAATTTGTATTAGGAAACCCTTTGGGGAATATCTATTAGAATGGTTTAGGCGAGAGGAGGATAATATTTGGATGGATTTTAAAGTAGTTGATATCAGAAATATGAACTGGATTCAGCTGGCTGATGATAGTGACAGGTAGAAGGTATTGGTGAGTGCGGTTTTCCATAGGCTATAGACTTAGTTTGTTAGAAATGGAAAGTAATTAAAGAATTGCAGTAAATCCCAACTGCTCTAGCAAATAAATGAATACATTCTATGGTAATAGCTTGGTAGCGAACAAAGTACAATACTAATATATTATCATCTTTACTTTACGTCTATCACTACTCTGAAGGTGTTATCTTCTGCCCCTCTTTTTTCAACCAATCACTGCCTACCCGTATCGCTTGTACTGATATCACCAGCAAAACTATGCTATGCAATAACACTGAGTAACAAAAAAAAAACTTTTTTTTTTCTCAGGAAAAAAATGTGATTCTGATAGTATTTTTTCTCCTGAATTCAAATATGATATCAGGTTTTCTCCATCACGCAAAGTTTCCGAGAGACAGGCATTTATAATTTCAAACACTTATTTTCTACATTCCTAACTACACAATATTCGAACATTCGGACTCACCTAGAAAGTAATAAATTACTATTTTCTGCTATATTTCGCCTGTGGAGCTTCACTCTTGATGGTCCAACAATAATTGGCCAGCATAGGCCTATTAGGATTCCATTTGCCTTGATACCTCTTTTCCATAGCTGAAATCTCCTGATGAAAGTGTTCCCCGTGCTCATCGCTCACTGCGCCAAGATTTTCCGGAAAGAAATCTAGGTTTATTAAAAAAAATAATTACTTAAATTCATTAATTGAAATTGAAATAAAAAAAACTGTGGGTGATCCGGAGAAATTCCGAATACATAGGCCTATTTGAAAACACGATAAAAAAACTGCATTAAGTACAGCTATTGGTACTCATGAGACAAAAACCATGTTGATCAGTGTAACCAATAACAATAATTCTGACGTAATTGAATGCTTTCCAAGGTCAGAACTAAATCACGTGATCACGGGAAACCCCCGCTGAAGCTGAATTCTAGCTCATTCGCAGCACAACTGTATTTTATTCACTGTCTAAGCAGTAGTTAGTTCGAGAGTTAAGATAATTTAATCAGTCATCATAACCCCGGGAAGGTCATGTATGTCCTTGTGTGATCAAAAAAGTATTTTTGCGAGATAGTGTGTTTTGTCGCACTTACAGCAATGGCGACCATGATTGAAAGTTCAACTTCCTACATTTCGGGTTACCAACTTAAATAACTACACGTTAATGAAAATAATTATACTGTAATATTACATATTACAAATACGCGCGTGGGAAGTAAAACCACTGCCCTCTATGTATACTACATACAATGTATATACAAATATATATCCAAAAGGTAGTGTTAATGTACATTATACGAAACAAATCACTGCATTTTAAATGAACTGAACTGTATTTGAAACAATATAAAACAATAAATACGTACTTGCCGCCATTTTATCACTAAATTGGTCTCACGGCCTGCTGTTGTTTCAACTAATAAACATTGCCCACAATGTTAACGTTAGTCAATTGTCTATAATGAACGCAAATATTTCCAACAAAGATGTTATTATTTTACTATTATTTATTATATTTAAAACACCATCGCACAAAAAAATAACGTGCAACGCACGTTTGTGAACTGTTTTACATAATCTCGGAAATTAAAAACATCGTATCGCTCGGTCTTTAAACATTTTCCTCGATTCTGTAAAAAAAACCACTCCCCAACCTAGCATCCTAATATACTATTATTCTAGAGTTTAAAAATCTTCATCTGACAGGTTCGAAATACATAGAACACATAAAAGTAGGGCCTACTTCTGTTTTCCATGAGGTTGTTGTTTTGAAGCAGTTTTATTATATCTGCAGGTTGATTCCAGAGATCCGTTGCCGAGCTGTTGATGTATTGGAGTGTATGTTGTGACGATGCTTTTTTTATTATTAGAGCAGGAACAATTCCTTCGTAATTACGATACCAGTGTATGGTAGATGCGACCATTGTAGATGACGTCAGAGGGAAAGAGAATAGTTTTCTGCACCGTCTGGCAACATTGCTGAATCGTGTTGTTTAGTATCCAGTGCAATAGTATGTGAACTTATATTTCACTCCGAATGTTCCGAACAGTCAGTGCGTAACTTTTATTTTCCACCGAAATATAAGCATACTTTGTCTGTAAATTTGAATTTTTTATTAGGAATATTGCACAATATAGTGTTTCTACTTAAATCCAAGGGAGCACGCCGTAGCGTAGTGGTTAAGGCACTGAGCTACAAGCCGGAGGGTCAAGGGTTCAAGTCCCGTTGGGGTCAGGATTTTTAAACTGGCCCAAACCCTCTGGCGGCACTATGACCCTGGGGTCGACTCAGCCTCTAACGGAAATGAGTACCAGACGCTTGTTCTGGGGGTAAAGGCGGCCGTCACGCAGGGCTGACAACCCGGCTGACATAAAGTGCCGATTGTCTAGAAAAAGTGGGAGCCTTAACCTCCTACTACCCCAAGGGCCTCCGGGCCTGTTGTGGGATCACTTTGCTTACTTAAATCCAAAGTGATTTGTCACAAGAGGTTCCTGTCTAAAACAATCTTATCTCAAATCTCTAGCTGCCATACTTCACCTCACTTCATCTATCCAACGTTCTCTATGTCTTCCTCTTTCACTTCTTCCTTTAGCTTTCTAATCAAGGATGTCCATTGGTATTCTATCTTCTTCCATTCTTATGAGGTATCCATACAATTTCAAGCGTTTTTCTTCTAGTTTTTTTTTAATTTGTGTAATATTGTTATTGTGCTGTTTCTGATATTATCCCTTCTTGAAATTCTTGTAAATTTGAATACTGCTCTTATTTACATCTGACCTCTGATCAGAGTTCAGAGTGACCTCTATTGTATGTTTGAAGCTTAGTCAACCATGCGTCATTGGAAGGAGAGATTTCATCTTTATGTATTACACTGTGTGCTTCTTAGGAGTGTCTTCTTGACGTCTATTATTTTAATATTTATATGTTTATTTTATTATATTTTTTACGTCCTGCTACAACAGTCTGTTCTTTTCGTTATAGTGTCGTTCTGGTGGAATCTTTAATGTTCTTTTTTTGTCCTTGCGTCTGATTTTGAATAGATATCTGTGAAAGTTATTGGTTCTGTTTCTGATGTTGAATATTTTTTCCTTCCTTTGGTAAACTGTCTGCTATTACATTACCCATATTGTGAGCGAACACATTGGAAGTGTATTTCAATTTGTTTGATATAACTAACTAACTCACTGGCTCTATCGAACTCATAGGTTAATGGTCGCGCGGACATAATCTCTCCATACACCCCTATCCTGAGCTAATGTTTTCCAATCATCTCCTGTATAATATACTTCCCTCAAATCATGGATAATGTTATTATCCCATCTCGTTTTTGTCTACCAACTGGGCGTTTTCCATCTGGTTTTCCTACAAGAAGCTTCCATGCACCTCTTTCATCCCCCATACGTGCCACATGTCCTACCCATCGCAGTTTAGGAGACTTAACTATTCTTATTATATATATGACATCCATACATATAATGTAGCTCACTATTATGTAGTTTTCTCCATTCACCTGTATCCATCCATAGTAATTCTGCCCGAAGGCAGGTCCTTCACTGCAATCATAGCATTTTCATGCTATGCTTGCAGCTTTACTAGGGAATTGTAGGTGTGGTAGCTTCCCGTTGCTTTCCACACCGGTGAAGGATGATGATGATGATGATGGTCATATGATTTCGGGGACCGTTTGGGCCTTAAAGTTTACCTGACATTTGTCTTACAGGTGAGGAAAATCCCCGATAAAAACCTCACCCAGAAAAACTGCCCCGACCGGGGATCGAACCCGGGACGCTGCGTGACAAGGCAGCACGCTACCTCGAGAACACAGCGGTGGACTTTCACCTGTATGTTCATCTCTTTTTGGCCCAAAAAATTTCCTAAGAACTTTATTCTTAATCCTCCCTTAAAGTTAGAGTCCATGTTTCGCATCCATAGGCCTATAATACAACTGGTAGAATAATAGTTTTATATATTTTCAGTTTAATGTTTTTGAAAGGAGTTGGGACATCAAGAGTCCCTGTAATGCTCAATAGCACGCAATTTTAGATTAAGAACTCTCCTGGCGCTTCATTATCATTTATCACCCTTCATATCATCGTAGTAACGTAACCCCGCCTTCTAGGCGCCCCAACTTCAGAAGTGGGTTACAATTACGCCAATGTCATGGGGATAAAATCAGAAATGTCATAAAAGACAACCTGGTGGCATTAGACAAAAAATATATATATATATATATATATATATATATATATATATAATGTAGTCCACCGCTGTGGTCTCGAGGTAGCGTGCTGCCTTGTCACGCAGCGGGCCCGGGTTCGATCTCCGGTCGGGGCAGTTTTTCTGGGTGAGGTTTTTATCGGGGTTTTTCCTCACCTGTAAGACAAATGTCAGGAAAACTTTAAGGCCCAAACGGTCCCTGAAATCATATGGCCATCATCCTTATCATTATCATCCTTACCATTATCATCATCATCCTTCACCGGTGTGGAAAGCAACGGGAAGCTACCACACCTACACAATTCCCTAGTAAAGCTGCAAGCATAGCATAAAAATTCTATGATTGCAGTGAAGGACCTGCCATCGGGCAGAATTACTATGGATGGATATATAATGTGTGTATGTATAGTGTAAATTAGTAAATTAGACCATAAATTAGACATGCTGAGGAATTCGGTTAGTTTACGCAGTTCCTGCCTGAGGAACTTTTAATTTGTATGAGAGTAATTGAGGTTGACATATCGAAGTTGCCTCAGTAATCGATACAGTACTTTATATCTTATTAAAGGGAAACATTCTGTTTAAACAAGCTTTACTGTGACTTGAATGAGTTGTATTATATTCTCTTTCAAAGCAGTGAACCTTTAAAATAGCTAATTCAAAGCTACGAAGGTTGCAAATAATTACGTAATATAAAAGAGTGGTGAACATTTACAATTTATGAGCTCAGAATGTCGACCTATTCATGTCAGGAGAGTCAATTTCCACATCTCTACCGCGTAATTAAAATTTCAAAATAAAATAAAACACCAGCGTTCAACGATCAAAGAGCTTAGGTCTACATACCAAAACTCTTCAGCATTATATACTAGTCGATTCCTATCAGAGGGGCAGTACTAATAACAAATAAAGGGTGAGAATGAGCGGGCGATTGGAGGTTTATACAAAAATAGAACCTTGTGAGAGAAGTCTTTGTATAAGCTTCATTGTAACACCTCAAACATGTAGACCACGGATACGCAACTCAACAGAGCGAAAGGAATAATTTAAATCCCACACCTAGCGCTATAATGAAACACTTGCTAGATGTTCAGTGTCCAACATTCATTATTAAGTCGTTTTATGTTTTAACGAATTCCGAAATAATATAGTTATTGAGGTTGTTCCCACGAAAAAAAAAATTATATTTTCAAATCTTATCGGTCCAACCTAAGAAACACCAAAAAGGATAATTTTTATTAGGAATTTCTCTGCAATACAGTAATTTTCCTACAACTCATTGTAAATTTTACTCCTCCATACATCGCTATTCTCTATATAACTCCCTGTTAATCCTCTCGACACCATACTCCACTGTTCTTTTGGTTTCCACGAAAGGGACCATTATTTTGTTTCGAAACCAAACTCGTCACATAGCAATCAATTAAGAAAAAATGAACGAGTTTTTTAACTAGCATGATTGAAACATTAGAAGTGGAGTTAGCCTTAACCGAAAATCTAAAAATCGTTCCCTCGGCACCAATTCCGAATTTTTGCAACAAGATCCAGTATATGCTATTGATATAAAACATGAAAGGTATCCTCCAAAAATCAGGTAAATCCGACAATTAGATTTGACGGTTCACCTAAAAGTCGTAATTTAAAAATCGTTCTAGCCTCCCAAGTGTTTTTCTCGCACATAACTGGATATGTACGATTTTATCAAGGACATCAAGGTTTAGGCATTTTGGCCTGTTCCGGTTTAAAACTGGTCACGCCAACTCTTCATAGGTCGGCCAACACTTCTTTTTCCTGTAGGATTATAGTTCAGGATGGCTTTTGCTATTCTACTTGGTGACTTGAATTGGTCTCTCTAATTAGTCCTATATTATATACGATTTAATTTGTTGTTTCTATTAGGATATATTCGCGAATCGTTAAATTTTAAGTATTAAATTAAAGTGTATAGTGCATCATGATCTTCCATGCTTTATGGCTTTTTACGGTCCCTAGGCTGGATTTTCAATCCATCTCTGTCTCTGACGGTCCAAAGGTCTCTTTCCATATGGTTTTGGGATTCCGTTCTTGGACATATGCTGTACATACATTTTCCAATTGTTTATAAAATTAACAACTGTTCTAAGTGAAGTTCATGCAGGACCTCTTCATTTATTTGGTAATCCCAACGGGAATAACCTACTGTCGATCCTACGAACTTGATCCCACTCATGGTGATATGATGTATGTCCTTATTTCCCATTCCCAATTCCTCGCTTTCATAACACAGTATTAGTCTTGATAACGTTTTAGTACAGTCATATTCTTTTATTTTATCTCACCTGTAAGACATATGTCTGGTAACTCAAATCTCAAGTACCCAAGAACATCACCTTGCCATTCAAATCATCCATATCGCATTTTCCTAGTTTAGTATTAATGTATGAGTAAATTACAGCATCAGAAAGTGCTTTACAACAATCCCTTTATACTTTAAATAATATCTCACTAAAATACAATTTAAGAATATCTACATCTAAAACAAAAATATTATCTCTGAAAGGAAAATGTGCAATAAGAACAAAAATAGTGATAAACAATGTAATTATAGACCAAGTTCAGAATATTAATTATTTGGGATGTCATTTAGGTAATGACAGAAATTTAGATAAACACACTAAAATACAACGATTCAATTATCTATGTGGCACAATTAAATGTACTTTATTGAATAAATCTAGAAAAGAAACTATTTTAAAATTTTACAAAGTATTGGCAGATCCATCTCTTATCTATGGATGTGAAACCTGGACATTAACAAAGGCAGATAGTAAACAAATAGAGGCTGCAGAAATGAAGATGTTGAGAGCAATATCAGGATACCAAAGGACCGATAAAAAGAGAAACGAAGATATAAGAACAGAACTTAATATATTTAATCTCTGTGAAATAATAAAATACTATCAAAATGCTTACCTTCAGCACGTATTACGAATGAATGAACAGCGCATACCAAGAAGAATGTATAATTATAAACCAAAAGGGAGAAGAATGTTGGGAAGACCATTGAAGAGATGGTAGGACCAATTCGACTTATAATGAGATCGGAACAGGCCATTGGACTTAATCCTTGTTGTTCATGATGATGATGATGAGTAAATGATGTGTCCTTTTTTTGGGGAGGATTAAGCTGATAACTCATCTAGGGAGCCCTCTGTGCCCTTCTGTGGTAAAAAAAATATGTATTCCGATGTTTAAAATCCTCTCATGATAGATCGTGTCCCTGCAGACATGTGTAGCGAGGGTCATGTAAAAGTACCTAGGAAGATACAGGTTGAACTAGGGCAAAGCAATTAAGAAAGAAAGCAAGAATTTCCCTTTTAAGCTCATTATAGTTTATTATGCCATTAAATAATGCACTCACTTCAGTACTGTTCCTACAAAGTGTGCGCAGACATTAGACTGGAGGGGGGAGATGACCACTCTGGACACAGATAGTAATAATATGTTGTTGACAGTGTAATATACGTGTTATTTTACGGGTGTCAAAACCACTTTCTCAGTAAAATAGGCTTATCTGTTGGTGGCCTACGAGACAGGAACAAATACAGATGCAATATATTATAAATATACCAATGCGATTAACGAAGGAGGTTCCATTTAAAGATTATAAAAGTGACAGTAAAACACTAAACATTTATGATACAACAACAAATCTCGTAACTTACGTCTCTATCATTCCATTGCAGAAACAACTTATAAAATATAAATCATTATTTAACATTTTTAGTGTTTTCATAACAGTCACAAACAAATGAAGTTTGTTTAAAAACAATATTTGAATACCGAATTTTTGTTCTACTTCATGGATTGTTGCGTCTGTCGCCGTATCTCGCCATATTTTTATATTCTGACATTCTTCAATATGTAAGTTGTTGTCACTGTCTCGTCAATGTCTTGACTCCAGTTTTGTCATGGGAGACCTCGATGTCTTTTTTGGAGATTATATCAACCTTATTAGGAAGTATTTATTTCTTCATGACATGATCAAACCAAACCAACTGTCTCTTCTGAACATCATCAAGTATATCTCTCTGCATTTTCATTCCTTCTCTTACCACATAATTCCTTATTCTATCCAGACGCGTTTTACATTAACTCCATTTCTAGAAGTCAATTTCGGTGCTCAAGAGCTTATTTTGTATGCTATTTATATCTGATACTTCTGATCCAAACAATATAACACTTTGAACTGTCCACCGCTGTGGTCTCGAGGTAGCGTGCTGCCTTGTCACCCAGCGGGCCCGGGTTCGATCCCCGGTCGGGACAAGTTTCCTGGGTGATGTTTTTTTTCGGAGGTTTTCCTCGCCTGTAAGAGAAATGTCAGGAAACTCCAAGGCCCAAACGGTCCCCGAACATCATCTGGTCATCATTAACATATACATTAAGTTTTAAGATTAAGGCCTCTCTTGGCGCATCAGTACCATTATCATCGCCTATCATATATCATCGGGGTAGCATAACTTCGCCATCGAGGCGCCCCAACATCAGAAGTGGGTTACAATAACGCCATGCCAGGAGATAATACCAAAATGTCGAAATGGCGACGTGGTGGCATTGAACAAAAAAAAAGAACACTTCGAACTAGAGTGTAGTATAACCCTTTTTTTTCTCTTCTTATCATTGCCTTCCTCTTATTTATCCTTCTTATGATATTATCACTGCTCTTCCCTAGTTTATTAAAGATAACACCCAGATATACCACTGTTTTAACATCTTCAATTCATTTGCCTTCTACAGGTAAATTCTCAATTTTAAATCCTCCCACAACCAGATATTTACACTTTCCCATTCTCATGTTTATTCCACTCTTCCCGTATTTTTCTTTAAAAGTTTTCTTACCATATATATTAGATCATCCATGTCTTCCGCTAATATGATCTCATCATTTGCGCATTACATAGTAAACAAACTACTTTTTCCCATTGACAATCTCTTGCGTTCACTACAGCATCTTCCTAGCAATACACTATTGTCCCAATGTCGAATTAACATTCAACAAAGTAAATCACATTTCTTGTGCCAATTCTGTAAGACTGCTCCAACATATAGTTTAAACAAATAATAGTTTTAAAAAACTAAAACAACACGCTTTATTAGAAAACCGAACTAAAAAATTAAAAATAATTTTAATTTCCAACACGCTTGGGATAAAATTAAGGTGGTCAACAAAAAAAAAAAAACATCTCCAACACATCTAGAATAAAACTAAGAGTTATCTACAAAAAAAAGATTTTACCATCAAAAGCATGGGGTGCTTTTTATGCTTTTTACGTTTTCTTCTTCGAGATTTTACTTTTACCAATACCTGTTGATTATAAAATATATTAATTGATATAGAGCACCACACGCTTTTCATGGTAAAATTATTTTTTTAGAAAACTCTAGTTTTATTCTAGATGTGTTGGAGATGATTTTTTTGTTGACCACTTTAATTTTATCCCAAGCGTGATGGAAATAAAAAATATTTTTCATCTTTTAGTTCGGTGTTCTAATAAAGCGTGTTGTTTTAGTTTTTTAATTTTTTTTTTAGTTTGGTTTTCTAAAAATGTAAAATCTTTAAATTCGATACTATTGTAGTATGAGCTAAAAGTAACACTCTTCTAAAAAAAAAAAATCCTCCTGGCCGGATTTCAACCAGCGACCTATGGATTACTGAAATTATATACCACTACAATCCACCACTCTACCAACTGAGCTACCAGAGAATATAATATTAATGTCTTACAACGATGGACTAAAAAGTCGATAAGTCCGCAACCTATTATATATTATATATTATTTAGTCCACCGCTGTGGTCTCGATGTAGCGTGCTGCCTTGTCACGCAGCGGGCCCGGTCGGGGCAGTTTTTCTGGGTGAAGTTTTTATCGCGGTTTTTCATCACTTGTAAGACAAATGTCAGGAAAACTTTAAGGCCCAAACGATCCCCGAAACCATATGGCCATCATTATCATATCATCATCATCCTTATCATTAGCATCATCATCATCCTTCACCGGTGTGGAAAGCAACGGGAAGCTACCACACCTACAATTCCCTAGTAAAGCTGCAAGCATATAATGGAAATGCTATGATTGCAGTGAAGGACCTGTTTTCGGGCAGAATTACTATGGATGGATATATTATTTGTGAAATTATCGTGTTGCCATTGGTCCTTTACAAGTATACAAAGATTCAAGTCGATCCAATGTTTTTAAGTGGGTGAAAATCGTGTTGAAAGATTCCGTTACATAGATGCAGGTCAAGCTAATATAAAGCGTGTAATAGTTTGGGTCATAGCCCACAGCATTGGCATAAATCTTTGTTTACCCGAAACTCCTCTGTTAATCGGCTTACTAGTTTGACACTTACTCAATTTTTCTCGTACGACTACATAACCGGCTTCACTAGTATTGATTTTACTTCTGTCTCCATCAACTTTAGCCACAAATTCTTAAGTGATCCTCTACTATATATTTTTTATAAATATTTGATGGACATGTCCGTCTGCATTCTATTTTTGCATTTGTTTCCCTAGCATTAACTTCAAATTGAAAATATTGTCAATTACCGATACTCGGCTCGAAATCCTGCTTGTCCTTGTTGTTGCCTCTGGTAAGTACCTCTTTCTATTAGCTCCCTAAGAATTGTTGCATGTAATCTTCCTATAAACGTAATTAAGGCCAATCCTCTGTTAATGTTTTGAATTATTACTAGAGTCTTTCTTAAATACTGGTGTTATGTAACACTTCTCTCCATTCTTTTGGTACTTATTCTACATTATTAATTATTTCAAATAATTTCGTTAACATGTTCAGCAGTTACGTATGACACTTTTAACCAATCCTGGTATATAGAATCAAATTCTGAGGCTTTGTACCCTTCACAATTTCCCACTAATTTTTCCAAAATGTTTGGACTTATTGTTACATTGCTTAATCTCTTTTCCTCAGGGTATGTTATCTTGATGTATGAATTTTGGTCTATTTTCTAAAAATAAATTCATGTAATAATTTCTCCATCGATTCTCTTTCAACTTAAAGTGTTTAATTGTTTTTATAACTAATGTTCTGGTTGTTTTACGTGTTTTCCATACTTTCTCACTGTGAATACCTCACAACATTCCTTCCATATAGCCATATTTTTTTTGCCCATGTTTCAATGTTATTTTTTAATACTTCCCTCTTCACTTATCTACGTATTTATGGGTTTATATGCTTATATATATGTTTCAACATTTATGTTTCATGCTCTTTTTTATTTTATGTTTTTTACTTAACTTTTTTCCCCCTCTTTTCGTTTACACTGATTTCCTTCTTGTTTTACCTTTTTGATAACTTTCTGTTAATCTTACACATAGACACAAGGACAAAACACACACCCAGACCCAAGGTGGAGATTAAAAATCCCCTACCCAGCCAGGAATCGAACCCGGTTCGCCGGGAGTGGAATTTATGGACTCTACCGACTACGCCACGGCGACGGACATACTTACACACCTCTATTTGTCCCATGCAATCAGCTTCACAATGTTTTCATCCCACCAGCTTGGTTTTCCATTTTGTTTCTGTTCTCTTACACCTAGTGCTTCACTTGACGCTTTGTTAATACTTCTCTTTATTTGCTCATATTTTTACTCCACTGTTCTGTCTATTAATATAAATTTTTCGTTTAATCGTTTTGGCAAAGATATTTTAAACTCTCTCGTTTTAGAGTTTCTAAATTATACTTTGCTACTTCCAGATACGATGGATAATCTTTTTTTCCCCGGTATTTTCATATTGGTATCAAATGCGTTCGGTATAATATACCGTATATATTATATACCTTTCCTTTAAGTAAATAGTGATCTCTCCCACAATCTGATTCTCGTTTCACCTTTACATTCTATACTTTCAGTTTTGATCTTTGTCTAATAATTACAATTAAATAATCTATAATTTACTTTTATTCATTTGAATCCTCTGCCATGTAAATTTGTTCATTTCTTTATGAACAAAAAATTAGTTCATTATTATCAGTTTTTTTCTAAACCAATCAATTTTTCACCATTTTCATTTCTTATATATTCTCCATATTTTCTTACAATTACACTATTCATCTCTTTTCCCACTCTACTATTAAAATCCTCTGCCATTCTCAGCTCCATGGTACTAGGTACTGATTCTGTCATTTCTGAGATTGTCTGTCCAAGAATTACATGTTATACCTAATTTTGGGGCATATTATCAATATATCCAATGCTCTAAATTTCAAGTTGATAGATGTTCGCCATAACGTTTCACTATAAAAAATTTGAAGAAGCGAATTCAGTTTTTATATTATTTTGCTGATTTCATAAGGAATGCCCCTTAAATGTTTTTTAAATGTATATTTGAATAATGATATTAATAATATTATTAATAATAAATATTTATTAGTAAAAGGAGGAATAGCTGTGGCTAGTGAGAAAGTATCGCTTCGTACATATAGTAAACAATTCTTATGTGGCACGAACACTGCATGACTTCATCCTTCGTACTCACTGCGAGAATCCCGGGACTTTTCATTCTCCAACTCTTGTTACCGGTACACGAGACTCTCGTGGCCGCTCTCCTTAAGCCTCTCTCGCTTACGAGAGCGAGCGGAGTAAGACTGTTTGACCGCATTTAAAATGTACCAAGCGAGATACTACAACCTTCTCTATGCATCAGTCTCAAAATTATAAAACAGTTCACCAAAACCCTTCCAAAAGATGGTGACTGCTTCCTGTAGGCGGCAACAAAATTTCTAACAATATTATAAGAAACTTTGAAGGGATATTTGTGGAGCCGCAGCTCAGATATTTAATGAAAGACAATTTATTTGTAACCAGTGGAAAAATGAGTTAGGTTTCATTCAAAGAAGTTGTGGCCAAGGTTTTTGGCAACAACAAACATCCAAATTACAAAACCATGCTTAAAACAACGGTGCAGATGTTCATGAAACTAGTGTGAAGTAATAATATAGTGTGAAGCTTCATTACCAACAATCACATATTATTCGTTGTTTTTCCCTTGTGAATCGCGATGCCAGTGAAGAACATCTCCACCAGGACATCAAGGACATAGCAAAGAGATGCCAGAGAAGATGGAATGTTACAATGATGGCTGACTACTGTTTTATGCTAAAAGGAGACAACACTGGTGAAGGGAGACAATCATGGAAGAGAAGTTTCAACCCACGTCAGAAATAACTTGAAGCGGTGAAATCAGCGAAAAAGAGGAATTCTCATATCGACACTAAGTGTACCACTGTCTGCTCCAATGCAGTGCGTTGTAATTTTATGCAGGGTTACAAAACATAATGTTTAATTCGAACTAAAATAATATTTGCCTTGTTTAAAAAACGCTTCTTCTTCTTCATCCAGGGATTAAGCCTGTTGGCTCGTTCTGGTTTCATGAAAACTAGAATTGTTAAAATCTTCTGTGTGAGCGTCCAACATTTCTCCTTCTGTGTGGTTTATAATTTAGCAATCAATTTGGAAATATTTCTTCTGGCATTCTATCATCATGTTCTTTCCAGGCGTTCCTATATTTAATTATTCGATCTTTAAATTTGAAAATATTTAGTTCCTTTCTTATATCTTCATTTCTTTTCATATCCAGCAGAGTACATCCTGCTATATTTCTAAAAATTGTGTTTTTAAAAAATGCTATTTTTGTTTAATAACTTCAGAAGTGTTTGAGATAAAAAAAACGGTTGTTGTTGTATTATTTGATTAGTAGAAAATTTGTTGTTTCTTGATTATAAACTGGGAATGGATATATATTGAAGACTAATAATAATATGGGTGTTAGGGTAAATGAAAAGAGTATTGATTTGGTTGCTATTAAACATTTCATTTGATGTCAGTCTTTAACGTGACATAGAAAAACTAAAATCAGATTTGAAATCAGCATGAAGACCCCATTACAGTTGTAACACATCGTTCCAAAAGTTAAAATATTTTATGGTGTAATTAATAATTATTGTTGCATTAATTTGCTCATATAAAGTATATTATTTCTTTATGGACTAGTAAAATCCTTGGTGGTGATGGCCGTGGCAGATTAAATGACAAATCAGAGTGGGTATATTCATTATATGAAATTTAAGGATCAAGTTTTTTGGTGGAGTTTGATGTAGAGGACAATGTGAAGACATGGACAGGTGGTGTCCATCACGCATGCCCGGCATTCAAATGGCCAGACAAGCACTTTTTGTCGCTGTGTTTAATTCCAGGTAGTGTGGTCTGTACCAGAACCCATCATATCACATCAGAATCCCATATAGGCAATTACAGCTTTCTTCTACTGCACATGCTCCCTTTATCGTGTTATTAAAATTATATCACGCGCTTTACCAAGGACTTCACGCAAAATTTCTGCATTCTTGGTTTAAAAAACGCTTTATTTCTATTTAACCACTTACAAAATATTTTAATGCGAAAACCTTTAATAATAATAATAATAATAATAATAAATAATAATAATAATAATAATAATAATAATAATAATAATAATAAGGTTCTGTTTCTTTGTCGGTTGTCTTGTCGGTCGGTCGGTCGGTTGGATTATTATAACCAGAGCTTGGTCTAGGGTAAAAAATCGATTACAAAAATAAATTAACTGAACATTTATTTTGAAGTTTAGCTATTTAATTAAGATACAGGTACATATTTTATTAATATTTTATATTTTACACTTAGTCTACTGCTGCGGTCTCGAGGTAGCGTGCTGTCTTGTCACGCAGCGGGCGCGGGTTCGATCCCCGGTCGGGACAAGTTTCCTGGGTGAGGTTTTTTCGGGATTTTTCCTCGCCTGTAAGATAAATGTAAGAAAACTTTAAGGCCCAAATGGTCCCCGAACATCATCTGGCCATTGTTATTATCAATATCATATTCGCCTAATTAGCTTAAGTTTAGTTTAAGGCCTCTTCTGGCGCTTCATTACCACCAACATCAACTCACATCATCGGGACAGCGTAACCCCGCCTTCCAGGCGCCCCAACCTCAGAAGTGGCTTACAAGTACGCCATGCCAGGAGAAAACACCAGAAATGTCGAAAAGACAATCTGGGGCATTTGGAAAAAAAATACACTTTAATTGTCAAGCCAATAATTTAAACAAGTTGGATATTATTATTGTTATTGTTGTTGTTTTAATACATTTCGTGCTTATCATCTATATATTGTGTAGGCATATTATTTGATATTAATTAAACTATAGACAATAAATAATTGTTAATATCTCTATAATACAACCCTGGTGAAGTGGAATAGAAGACCTCGCAGTCTTAACTCCGCCAGGTAAAATAAACCATTAATGTTATAATTATTAAAGTTAGAAAGTCACAACGCTAATATTTGGAACGGTCGGAGTGTACACGATCTCATGACCAATGGGGTGGAGTGACACTGTTATCGTGAAGTTATTTTCATAACAAAATCCATTACGCCAAAATGATAGGCAAGTCTTTGATGTATTGAATATGTAGTGTATATATTTATGTAAATCTATGTTAATAAGTCTGAATATTTATTTTGTGTCTGCGACTGAATGTTTACATATTGAAGCAACGATATATATTTATATCATTTACTGTGTGTCCGACTGTGACTCAAAACTTACATGTTGAGGCAACGAGTAACGCTACGCTCCATCTGCCATTCGTCTCAGCCTATACACCAAAATCGTCCAAGCTTTTTTAACTACGTGAGGTTCGAATTTTCAGCCGAGCTCTGTTTACATGTTTTTATTATTGATTTCGTACATCTCAATGATGGATAAATCATATTTGAAGAGAAAAATTATACGCTCAGACCGGGACTTGAACCTCAGGTAGCTCAGCTGGTAGAGCACTTGGTCTAGAGAACCAAGGGTCCCGGGTTCAAGTCCCGGTCTGAGCGTATAATTTTTCTCTTCAAATATGATTTATCCATCATTGAGATGTACGAAATCAATAATAAAAACTTGGAAAAAGCCGTACTGGCTGTAATGTATAATTCCCAAATATGTCTTCTTAATAAAGGAGCCGCCATTTGCAAGATAGAAGCATGGCTTCACAGCATTTGGTGGATGGGAATTACAATGTATATAGATAAAGATTTGCGTTTAGATCGGTACTTGCTCAGGTAGCTCAGCTGGTAGAGCACTTGGTCTAGAGAACCAAGGGTCTCGGGTTCAAGTCCCGGTCTGAGCGTATAATTTTTCTCTTCAAATATGATTTATCCATCATTGAGATGTACGAAATCAATAATAAAAACTTGGAAAAAGCCGTACTGGCTGTAATGTATAATTCCCAAATATGTCTTCTTAATAAAGGAGCCGCCATTTGCAAGATAGAAGCATGGCTTCACAGCATTTGGTGGATGGGAATTACAATGTATATAGAGAAAGATTTGCGTTTAGATCGGTACTTGCTCAGGTAGATCAGCTGGTAGAGCACTTGGTCTAGAGAACCAAGGGTCCCGGGTTCAAGTCCCGGTCTGAGCGTATAATTTTTCTCTTCAAATCTGTTTACATGTTTTGGAAACTTAGGAAGAAAGAAAAACCTTCCTGTTTGAAAGTACCAAAAGGAAACTTGTTTGGTTTGTGCATTTTTTGTTGTTGTTGGTTTATTGATAGTAGATAGGTTGAGTTGGTTCGTTCGTTTATTAAATGGTGCTTATCGTGAGGCAATTGGGTAGCTACAATAAGTAGCGGCTCCAGGTTGAGGAAACCAGCTATAACGGCTGGGGGACTCGACATGCTAACCACATGTCACCCCTACACTGGCTGCTGATCATCTACCTCTGTGATTCACACATGTGGATGTGAGGCCAGCAGCCGGCTGGTAGGCTAAGGGCCTTGTAGGCCTGTCGCGCCAGGAGTTTTTTTAACATCTCGGATAAGAAATCCTGTATATTAGACTGTAGTTTATTTACGTGTCGTAAATGTACAAATCGGTAACTATGACATTACTCAATGCCTAAGGAAGTCATACTCCTGGTTTTTACGCTCTAAAAATCAATGTATCCTGATCAAGTTTGAACTCGTGAACTTCGTATCCAGAGACGAGCGTGGTAATCATTATGGTATATGAGATTTAAGTATGTGATTGAAGGATATGAGTGTCTTCTTGCTGAACAATCGGGTTTATATTGCTTAATCCGAGGATCTCCCCAGTGAACGTTAACATCATTCTTGAATGGTACTTTTGGAGATAAATAGTTTTGGACATTAGAAGTAGACAATATCCATTAAGATGCACAAACTTCAATTTATTTATACTCAGGTTTTACAATGTCTTGATTTCTTCCTGTTCCCATTTAAAGATCCGATATCCAATCTACATTCTTCCACGTCCCTTCCTCCAAGCCTCTTTCTTCCATTGTTCTGACTCTTCTTGTTTCCATATTAGTTTTGGTTTTACCTTCTTTCTTCTTCCTGTCGGATTCCATTCCTTTCTATATAGCACCTTGAGAAGAAGGCGGTCACATGTGTAAAAATTTTAGTTCCGAGTTATTCGCAATTAAAGTTTTGAAAAAAGGTATAGTTCATTCAAAGTTTGACATGGATACAATTTTGTCCTGTCTCAATTTTCTTGAACATGACTTGTGGCCATAAAGAAATAAATTTGTAACCAATTTTTTTCTAACATACAGTAGTCTTAACTCGATTTATTACATTTTTACACTTTGTTCTTGCTTTCATGTGTCATGTCTCTGTACCATACGTATTTGTGTTTTTTTTACAATTATTGCATTATGGTTCTCTTCTTCTCAATGTCAATATATATGTATCTCGTCCACCGCTGTGCCTTGTCACGCAGCGGGCCCGGGTTCGATTCCCGGTCGGGATAGGCTCATGGGTTAGGTTTTTTCGGAGCTTTTCCTCACCTGTAAGACAAATGTCAGGAAGCTTAGGGCCCAACGGTCCCCGAAAATTATCCGGCCATCAACATCGTCATCCTTATCATTATCATCCTTCACCTGTGTGGAAAGCAATGGGAAGGTACCATACCTATAATTCCCTAGTAAAGCTGCAAATCATACCATGCAAATGCTATTATTGAAGTGAAAGACCTGCCCTCGGACAGAATTACTATGCATAGATGGACTTATATCTCCGAACTATATTAACTGCGTTGTGTTGGTAGTTTCTACTAAGAATCCTTGCATTTTCATATTTTATCTTACAAAGTATTTATAATTTCTCTCTCCTTGAAATCCCTACTTATCGTTGCCGAAGGTTTTGTTGTTCTTGCTTTCATGTGCCATGTCTCTGTACCATACGTATTTGTGTTTTTTTTTACAATTATTGCATTATGTTATTTTTTGTTGTTGTGATATATTTATCCTGTGATATACTTCGTAATTATAAACATGTTAGGTTTAGATTATTTTTCTGAACGTATTCCTAAGTTTCAAGATGTCCTCTACAGGCCCACTGTTGTTTGGATCCTCCTCAGCTTCTGATTTTTTTCGTAGTCGGTTTGAGTCCAACAATTATTATTGTGATTAGTCTGAATGTCTTCTATAGTTATTTTGGCTCTTAATGTTCAGCTTATATCTGTGTTTTTCTGTTTGTCTAATCTAACAGTGTACGCAAAATCTTATTTGGGCTGCTTCTAGTCGGGATTTGTACTTCCGAGTATAAATTACAGTTTTAGCTTCTGTGTTTTAAAGCTGGTTTTGTTGTTGTATTATATAACAGTAATTATGCTGGTTTTTTAGTATGACGTTTACTAACTTCATTAATTTATTATTTTTATTTCACTATTTGTATCAAAAAATTAAATTACCTAAATTCAACAACTCGTTCAATAACACTGGTCGACAAGGTTTTCTTCACAAGAAATTTGATTAGTGAATCTAGTGTTTTTTTCATACTGAAATCAGAAATGTAGTCACAATTTTTCCATCAGGCACAGTTTTCTTGTGACAGCTACTTTTTAAAAATCTTATTTTAGCATTCTCCTTGACCTTTCATAGGAACCTTTACTGTATATTTAGCTATTTTATTTAAGCTGTATTCAAGGAAATTATATATAATGTCATGCTGAAGCATCAAAAGACAGGACTGCTCAGGTTCATTCATGTTTTGACATGCTCAGACCGGTTAATCTGGCATTGTGATGTGTCAGTCTCACTATGTTAAAAAATAATGGCCTAAACGTGAATCTCTTATCCCTGGCCTGAAAAATGTGTCCATGTCCCTTTAGTGAATCCTGAAAAAATATATTTACCTCCATGGTATATTAAATTAGGAGTAATGAAAAGTTTCGTCAAAGTTATGGATCAACTTTCTGAAGGATTCTTGTACTTGAAATCGAAAATTTTCCCAAAATCAGTGAGGCTAAACTGAAAGAAGGAATTTTTACATGACCACAAATATCATCATTAATGGCTGATGAACATTCTGAGGACTGTTAAATCCACTTGAAAAAGCAGTCTGGTAGTCTTTCAAAAATATATGTTGCAATTTCCTTGGAAACCATAAAGCAGAAAACTATCGTGGCCTAGTGGCTGATCTTCTGGATTCTAATAAAGCAACATCTACCGGTATTTAAAAACTCACTTCTTGGACTCTCACTTAGACTTATTCCCGGAAATTCTTGGGGCTGTCAGCGATGAACAGGTGAGCGTTATCACCAACAAATGTCTACAATGGAAAACAGGTACCAAGGCAAGTGGAGTTCTAATAGCTGGTTAACTATTGTTGGACCAAGAAGACAGATATTTCACATGCAAAATATGACCAAAAATCACTATTTACCACTTTCTAGGCAAGTCAAAATGTGTAGCATTATAAAAAATTCAAATGAACATCACACAAAACTCCTGTCTGATGAGGGGGGGGGAACTAAAATGATATTTGAATTCAGCATGAAAAATAATTCTAGAATATATTATTTTTATTCATGTAAAAGAAAAAAGTTCATTTTTGTAGACCAGTGTAATTTTCCCTTCTAATTCTATTTCAACTATTTTAAATA
>JASPKZ010010690.1:0-2500 GCA_030220185.1 Diploptera punctata | reverse complement strand
CACCTGATGGAAGACAATTAAGGCATGGCTTGAGAAATTTCAGGGCGACTGGAAGCGTTAAAAAAGAACCAGGAGGTGTCGTACACGAAATCGAATACAGACTTGATATTGTTCGTGCTACTAATGGTGCACATATAGAGGTGTTTTAGTGTGTGGCAATGAAAATTATTTGAGTTTCTGTTTTGTTTAATACCGGCCCCGTTTCATAAGTTCGCATACTTTGTTAGTTATGATTAATTAAAATGTGGGAGGTTTGAATGGAACAGCCTGTATATATATATATATATATATATATATATATATATAGGCTGTTCCATTCAAACCTCCATATATATATATATATATATATATACAGGCTGTACCATTCAAACCTCCCACATTTATATATATATATATATATATATATATGCGTGTGCATGTGTGTGTGTGTAAACGTGAACGCTCTTGCATCTGCAATTTTTGTTTATTCGGCAAATAGCAATCAATAAAAAATAACGATGAGTTTCTTAACCAGCAATATCGGAAACGAAAATTTAGATCTCTTTCTAGCGGTCAAAATTTCAAATTTCTCCAACTAACTTATTGAATCTCATTTAAATAAAACGAGAAAGGTAGGCCTACTCTAAAAAAATATAAGCTAAATCCGTTCATTAAAAATGGGGGTTTTTGTGAAAAATCGTTAAAAAATTAAACCCGCTCCGCTTTCCATGGGCCGACAGCCCGAACCTGTTTGTTTCTCTAAAGTAACTTTAATACATACGATTTCAAAAAAATAAAAATTATATTTTATTTCGTAAATCAGCAGAATATTACTATAAATTCGATTTGCTGAAGATTATTATTATTAGTAGTAGCAGTAGTAGTAATAATAGTAGTATTACCCTCTTTATTTTTTCTGTATGGAATTTATTGTTTTTATTATGATAGGAGATGATAGTACCCACCCATGAATGTAGAGAAGAGAAACAAGATCTGCGGAAATGTACCGCAGTACATAAATAGGCAAAGTTGACTTTCCCGAGCACTGTATTGCTTTCCGTATCGCCGAAGATGCGGCGGCGAAACTTAGGTTCCGCCTGGAGACCAGGGGAAACCTTAACTCGCATCCTGTATTGGCGACCAGAACATTTTCCGCTAATGCTAAATATGTTATGAACAACACGATCTGCTCACGGAGCTATTAAAATTCAATAAAAATCCTTGGGACTCGAATCAAATATTTATCCTTGTCTCTTTTTTTTGTTATATGTTAATTACAAGGTGTGGAGTTAATTTATCTTAATATAGTGTATTAAATAAGTAACGGTATTTGTTTACATTCCACACGTGAATCCATTTTCTAATGCACATTTATTTTTAAACCACGTATTTGGGTGAGATATATCGCCAGGAATAACAATTATAATATATACTAATAATATAATAATAATAATAATAATAATAATAATAATAATAACAATAACAATGATTAATAATAATAATAATAATAATAATAAAATAATAATAATAATAATTATTATTATTATTATTATTATTATTATTATTTATTATTATTATTATTATTATTATTATTATTATTATTATTATTAGATATTCAATCGTAGATAATATAAGATATAAGCAATTAAATTGGTATGGGCATGTACGACAAATGCAAGAAGAAAGGTTACCCCGAAAAACATTGGAATGGTATCCACCTGGAACAAGAACGAAAGGAAGACCTCGAAACTCGTGGATGCAGGAAATAAGAACTGGAATGAGAACAAGAGAACTGGAGGACATGGAGTGAATAGATAGAGACGAGTGGAGAAAGAAAATAAAACTTTAGGCACAGAAAGATGTGCAAACATTAAAAATATGTATATAAATAAATAAAATTATTATTATTATTATTATGTCTATTTCCTGAGGTCTCGTAGCAATTTCGCTGCTTCAAACATAGGGAGTCAGGTTTTGATCTCTGGTCGGAACTAGTTTCCCTGGTCAAGTTTTATTTCGGTTTTTTTCTCACCTGTAAGATAAAAGTCGGGAAATTTCAAGGCGTAAATAGTCCCTGAACACCATTTATCCATCATAATCATCCTATCATATTAGCCATATTGTTGAATGTGTGAGTGAATGTTGAATTTCGTCTTAAATGGTGTGTTGTCTCGGAAGAGGCCTTGAATTGAGCTCATCACTCATTTGGAAGATTCTCCAAATCCTTGTATGGTCAAAAAATATATGTGTGATCCAAAGCTTAAAAACCCTCTCCCGACATGTCGTGCAAATATAAGGCCTGTGTGGCGTTGCACATAATATTGTACATATAAGACAAGAGGTTAAACTGCAATGGAGGATAATAAGGAGTAGGCTACTAAGTTATTATTTTTATTCTCTTGGGAAAACTGTGGAACTATGGTGACGATATAACTTTGTCCCTCTCTCTCTCTCTCCCCCTCCTCTCTCTCTCTCCCTCTCCCTCTCTCTCTCGCTCTACCCTCCCTCCCTCTCCCTCTCT